>JAPYZB010001506.1:0-14761 GCA_030522745.1 Eupelmus kiefferi | reverse complement strand
CTCTGGCTTTATGTTGGCTTGGGAATATTTTCGATAATGTTTTTGCATTGGTTTTGACTGAGAGAACGCTAAATAATCATTAATTTATTGTGATGATTCGTATGTTTGCAATCACTGATGGAAAATATTTTGTTTGTTTGATTATTTACGAAAAAATACAATTTCCTGAGGCTAAATTATTATCCTTTGACTCTCGCATTGGACAATCATGAGGAAGTTAAACCACTCTACTTTTTCAGTAGAAAATCCCGAGTATGGTAAGACCACCGGACGAGAGAAAAAGTAACCGTTTTTCTCGCCTGAAAAAATATAATTAACTCTGCTTTCTACATTAAAATCTTTCATGGTCGGCAAAATAGAATAAAGTTTTATTCTCCTTCAAAGATAGAACTTCCACAACTACCGTGAGAGTTCTCTAAATTTTACAGCGCTTAAAATTACCGAAAATTACGTAATTGGACTTAAAACCGAAAATTACGTAATTGGACTTAAATATATTTCCACCTGCAAGCTTGTTAAAAATCACGCTACACAACAAAACTCCTTGACTCTCGCTCATATCTTTAAAGACCACCGACTAAGAAATTCCCACGATTCTACGTAAAATTCAAGCTCAATTAATTTATGCCAGCCGCATTAGCATTTGAAACGCCCTCTTCAAAACGAGTCCCTTGGCGAAGAAAATTTCAAAAAATTTCCTCCGACAGTCGCGATTGTGCGAGATAAAGCGCGCTTTCTGCGGATCGCGCGCCCAGAAAACTCCCCATTCTATCCGGTCTACGCATAAATTTAATCAAAATTCCATCAACGCGTTCGCGCGCTGAATCGGGTCAGTTGCGCGAGCGAGCGACGAAAAGCTGAGACGGCAGTCGCGGAAAGAGAGAGAAAAAAAGCGGCAGGGCGCAACTGAATTCTGATGTGCGCGCATCTATAATTCGCGGAGCCTTAGCTAGTCTTTACGTATACAGCCCGTTTGAATGAATACGACCTCAATCGGGTCGTCGTTTCTTCCCCCCCCCCCCCCTTCAGCCGATCGAGGGAGAGAAAAGGTCAGTGCTTTTTCGAACGTCGTGGAAGAAGTCGCCCCCTTCCCCCGTTTATTTCTTTCCTTTTCACCCCTCTCTATTTCCTTCTGCCTTTTCGCGCTTTCCGCTGCATGTGTGCGGCGAGCCTCAAAGCGTGTTAAGGCGAATTTAATAGTTCGGTGTAGTTGAAGAATAATGTTTACACGGCTGAAAGCTATTTATTAAGCGCTGGGTTAGGATAGACTCGAATTTATAGGACTTTCGTGCCCAAAGTAGTTCGATTTTATACCTTCTTGTGAAACATTAATAACTGAGCTTTTAGCTAATGCGGCGCTGTCTTTATGACTCGAGAAGTGTCGCGCTTGATATAATTAAATATTTATGACATGGGTGAAATTTACACAATTTAGTGTGAGATCCACTTATTAAAAGTAAAATACTGGTAAATTCATTAAAAATATAGTTTAATATTTTTATGAATTTTAAAATGTTAAAAAAAGTTAATATTCATGAAAATCGATTCAGTTTTATAACCAGCTTGAAGGAAAAATTGTTATAAACTGCATTAGTTATCGGGTGTGACATTTTAATTCGCTTACATTTGAAAGTTATGTTATGTTGCATGTGCAAAGTTTTCTGTGAGTTTAACAAAGCACTTTAGTACAACAACAAAAACAAAAACTTTTAAAAACTTTTTTAAAAAAGGACTTAAGCGTGACCTAAATTTTAGAGGAGCTTATACTACTATTTTATATTATGGAAAAGTAACGTTTATTTACTTAATACCTTTAATGATGCTTTACGCCATAAAAAGGAGAATGTTAAAGTTACAAAGTAATGTACAATGAATATCAACAACTTATGCATAATAAAAAAATTATTTCTTGTTTAAAATGATGCTGAAACAACACTTTTATTATTTTAGAAATTATCTGTTAAAACATCTTTTATAGGTAACAAAAGAAAAAAAATTGTTTGATATACTCATTTTAAAACTAATATGAATCAGTTGATTATACCAGTAACCTATACAAATAAGATTTGGTTTCAGATTATAAGGTGAAAAGTATGGCAGTTTAACCTTTACAATAAAGAGTATCTTAGTACAGCATTTGTAACCAAAATCACTGCTATTCAACAAGTTCTCGAAAGGACAATCTCCCAAGTCATTTTTAACAATAATTATAGATTTAAGATCTTTTTCTCATGACTCTTTATGAGAAAAATACTCGAGTTCAGTGTTATTCGAGATACTCATGTTTAATTACCTGTTCCAATTTACACTTAATTAAGTATTTACACCGAATTTTTTTGTTTTTATTTTTCATATGGGATTACCTTGATTTCCACTAACAGCTTTTGTTTAAACTTTGGAATTTATTTTAAGGATCTGAAAGTCAACAAAGCCATAGTATATAGTCCAATGCTTCAGAAAACTCGAGTTATGAACTATTTTAGTGTTATTTTAAGAAAAATATAGGAAAACTGCTTCTATTGAAAATTTAAGTAACTTAGTCTATATAAGTCTTCAATAAAGTTTCAAGAGACAGAATTTATTTTAAAAAACTAACTTTTATATACATTTTTCAGTGTCATTTACAGTTATATAACGAAAATGCATTGATAAATTGTAAAATTGTGCGATAACTTTAGATCTAATAAACTATTTTTTGTTTTGAAAATGGCAAATAGAAGCTCTTTCTCTTTAGGTTAAATTTTTCTTATTTTAAATTTTTTTTTATGACTTTTTTAACTAGATTATTAACATTTTAAGCAGAAGCTAAGTTTTAACATTTTCTTTAAAATGAATCTAAAAATCCATAACGTAAGTTTTCCGAAGCATTTTTGGAACCTCAAAATTTATTCCAAAGTTTGAGCCAAATCTGTAACGCAGATATATGAAGATAATTTTTTTGTGAGACCATGGTAGTTTTCAAATTATAAGAAAATATTAACTTCATTTATTACAAAATTTTTATTAAATTCTAAACCATATTGATTTCATCGGAGAAATCGAAATTGTTATAGTATTCGTACCTATGATAAGTTTATGGTTCGAGATTTAAGTGTTTTTGTAGGAAGTGAAGGTTGATTTTCAAGGAACCAAGATATTGTTTATATAGTTTTATTACTAACATTTAAATGTTTTGTAGAATCCCCTACCTGTCTTATCAGCACTGTGTCAGTTTGTGTTTTTAGAAAGACAGTTTTGATAAGGCTGGCAGGAGATCTTACAAAACGTTGACATGTTAATAATAAAGCTATATCAACATCTTGGTTCGTTACGGATCAACCTTCACTTTTTAAAAAAAAAACGATTTGTAGTAATTGAATTGAGAACTTCTCTGCATGAGATGTCAATGTATTTTACACATCACTATTAGATTTGTATGATCAGTTCTTGTAAAAAAAATTTGGAATACAGAAAATTTATAAAATATAATATAATACTTTTTCAATGATAAAAAAATTACGATTAATATCCTAATCAAAAGTTTAGATTTACCTTTTAGAACTACTTTACCAACCACTTTAAGTTGTACATTTCCTATTTAATTATACATTTTTACAGTAATGTATTTGGAGGTCACTTGATACAGAGTAATAAATAAATTTATAAATTGTGTTCTGCTCACAACTTAGAAAATATTTGAATTATAATAAAAGTCTTTGTCTATGCAAAGTTTCATTTTTTGTGCAGTATTAAATAAATTATTAATAATTTATAATTAAAAAGGTCACATGCCAAACGTTACAACAAACATGTGCAACGCATGTCAACATTTGAGTGACCTATCATTTGGAAACACCATCATCTTCTGCATGCATTTTATGTTGTTATAAGCGACTTTTGTATTTTATTGATTTTGTTTATTAAGCAAGAGCGAAATGATGAATGGGTGGGTTGAAGGATCGCCGTGTCGAATCACTATTCCGAGGTGAGATTCGCTTCTTTACACAGCTCATGTTTTCTGTGTTGACATTTGAATGTTACTAGTGAATATGCATGAAGCTATATATTTGAAATAAAAGAATATAAATTTTACACAATACTTTCAATTTTTCCAAAAGTAAAAATTTAAGTGAAAATTTATTCTTGACGTGTTTTATACTTTTGAATACATTGTTTTGTAGAGTTTTTTAGAATTCTAGAACAATTATAAATAATGATATTATAAACGAAATTAATTGACAATTTTTCACAATTATTTACAATTTAAAATGAATTTTATTTTGCTTACACAATATTACTTTCATATCCATTTTTATGAAAAGAAAACTTTGAAAACATTGCACTTTTATCACGTCAATAGTCCTTGTATTACAAAACAATAGCAATTTCAATGAATGTAAACATATTGTGTATATTTTTTTACGTCAGAATTTAATAACTTCCGTTCTTTTCTGCGGTGAGTTTAAATTTATTCTAATTAACGTTTAATAAAAAGAATATCACGGCAGAAAAAAGGCGAACTCGAATATTTCATTCAAACTTCAACAATGAAATCAGATAAAATACGCAAATTTCACGTTCCCTCCTCAATCAATAAAAACAACACGACACCACTGACACACATAAAAACAACTTAAAAATCCAATCTCAGCTCATAACCCGCCTACCGCACTGAAAAACAAAACTCTTAAACGATCCAAATCCGACGCTCCTCAATTAATAAACAGCAACCACTCCCCTCCTTCGTACTGTATATACGCAAACACGAAGCGCCGAGCGCGCGCACACTTTAAAGCGAATCTCACCGCGGCGAGTCTTTACCCATGGGGAAAATCGCGCCACACCAGCAGCTAGCCGAGCTAGCTCCGAGCTTATCGAACTGTCGGGCGATCCACGCCTCGGCTCCCGACGAGTGACAGCCAGCTGGCGTTCGCACATAAACACTGGATTGTAGCCGCTGAAAAAAGCGACTTCGCCCGAGTGATGGACAGTCCGGTTTTAGAGAGCTTTGTCGAGGACGGGAATGTCCTCTTTTTGACGGCGCGCGATTGTCAACATTAGAATGGCGATGGTCGGGTTGATGCCTCTTTTTCTTCGATCTGGAGCACTGGATAACGGACAGTGTTGTTTAACCGCGCATTGTAGTTTTTATTGATTAATTTTGCGTTAAATATTCAGTATCGTTTTGTGTGTACGTAAATATTGATGCATTGTAAAGAATTTAATTGAACGTTAGTTTGTGCAGCTGTTTTAATTTATAATTATTTGTTTCGAAAACTGTGTTTATTTGGTAGCAATTGGTATTATTAACGAAATTATGTAATGATTTTATATAAGCAATTTTGATGCATTTTTATTACTGTTGTAACAATTAAATGCATAATTAACAAATGACGTTAAATAATGGAAAGTATTATTTTGATTTTTATTCAAATATATTAAAATAATTTCTTGCATTGCTTATAAAAAAGAAACTCACTTCTGAATTACTATTCAAATACGTCAAGTTATTTAAAAGAAAGCTAAGCTTTTTTCACGTGAAACTATAAATTTTATCCAATTACACAAAAATTCATTTTACAAACATTAAAACAATTTGCTTGAATTACAAAACGTTACCAAAGCCATTTTTTACCAATTCACAACTACAAGTAAACAAACCGCTATAAAATCCGTTCACAGCGCTTGGCCACAGTGCCTCAATCAAAGGAAGCTTTATATTGCGCAATAAACATTAGGCAAACAAACGTTTCAATGCTCCATAACATAGACACACCAACCCAATAACTATGAATATCCAACTGGTAACCACCCAGCATACGCCCCCTCATCCCTCATCCCACCTTCCTAATGTTGACAAACACGCACGCACTCGCTCCTGTCGCTTTAATGAAAGGCACAATCAAGATGCACGACCGTTGCACTGCGTGTCACTCTGGGGTGGGCGTGTATAGAGCGCGTATATATCTATCTTTCTCTCGCACAGAGCCGCGAGAGAAAGAGAGAGAGGAGGAGGGAGGAACATGCCAAAAGTCGGGGCGGCGAACCAGCGCCATTTTCGGGAGAGCGGAAGAAGGACCATTCGCACTCGCGCCCGCCCGGAAGTATATCCGCGGTCTGGCACTTCCGGTCCCACGGCGATCCTTCGCTTCTTGCTCACTCACGTGTTATGCGTGCGCTCTGTGCGGAGGCGACTCGCTCGACGGACGATCGAGCGAGGGCATCGGCGATCGTGTGTATGTGTGCGTGTGCAGGTGTGACGAATTTTTATGTATGAGGGCTGGTAGCGGAATAGATCGAAAGTGTGGAGCACACTTACGTGTTGGGCGACGGGCAGATGGGCCGTGACTGACTGAAACAGCCCCCGAGGCAGAGCAGCAGCAGCAGCAGCAGCAGCAGCAGCCCCTTCCCAATTCTTGGTATATGTTGTAAGCAGCGCGCGCGCCGCCGGGGATGCTAGAGCGCATGCCCGGCCGCGTGCACACACCAGCACGAGACTATGAAAGAGAGAGGGTGTGGGTATATATATCTAGACTTGCAGTCGCTGCACACGGGGGGCTAGCGCTGCCACCGCCCCCGATTATACTGTGCATGCACAGCGAGGCCAGCCGAGCGTCGCCCGAGAATGCAAACGTCCCGCTGGGTGCGTGCTTTTGTGCGAGCTTTTCTTCTTTTGCTTTTTTTTTAAGGGAATGTTTGGTTAATGAGAGCCAGCTGAAAGGATGCTGGGTATTAATGGTATAATAATAAGCTTATCGCTGTTGGGAACAGTAGCAGGGTTATGTAATGGATTTAATTGTTTTGTTTATGGGTATTCTCGTTGATTTATTAAAAAATTTGATGTTTTAATAGTATGTAGTTTTAAAGACCATTTGAGTTCTTTGTTCTGACGCTTTTTAATGGTTAGAAGAGATAGTATTGTGAACTAGACAAACAAACAATGGTTGATAGAAAATTTGAATGTACTTCTAAATTTACAACCTCAATGATTTTTTTTACACATTGTTCATTAAGTACTTTATTTATGTTATAGATAATTTTTTTCACAAGCTGCAATTTTATTAGTACAGTGAAAAGTTTATGAGAAGAATATTGTTATAATGGATACAGTAGACACAGTAATATAGTTTTTTTCGAAAGAGATAAAAGCTAAAAATCGTTTCATCTATCACATTAGTTCCTATTTAATCACATGATAATAATACTGAAAGCTCTATTATATATTGACTACACTGATCATTTCTATTGTAAGAATAAATTTGATACTGATAATAATTTGTACTGAGAATGATTAATTTTTGATAATGTTAATCAAGTCCTTTTTTGAAAATTTGGTAATATTTTTAATTTATTTATGTAGTTTCTTTGAAATTTTAATTATAAGAAAACATTTTTTAATTCTTATCTTGTATTTTCTATTCAAGTAGAATTTTTGAAAAAATTAAAATTTTAAAATCAAGTACATTTGCATAAATGAATAATACTATTTTTTTTAATAAAAGCGCGCGACTTTCTATTAGTTATCAGATGAAGTTTATTTCCAGTGATTAAATTCACAAATCAAGTAAATACAAAATTAACTGCATTATAGTTTTTGTGACTTTGGATAAGATTACGCACTCAAAACACAGAAAGGAAATGGGTTATTAAGATATACACCTTCATGATGATTTTGAGCAAATCTTATAAAATGAAGGATTAATGTTGAATACGTGAATAATTAAACTCACAGCATGTAATAAGATGCTTAGTTTATAGATACCTTATACCTCTTAGTTTATAGATTTTCCTAATTATTTTGCTAAGATCTAACTTCAAAGATACAAGATTAGTAGTAAGAAAGATAATATTTATTTAAATTTTTTATATTTATCTTGTTTATGATTTAAAAAAAAAAACAATTTTTTAAATTAACTGATATTTTAGACATTGAGATTAATTGTACTCCATATATAGAGAAAAACTATTATGAATTTAAAAGCGTAATATCATTTGACTAATTATATAGTGTCCTCATTTATACAGTAATAAGTTTGACGGTACAGATTCTAGTCTGTATCGATCATAATTTATTTACCGTAATTAAATCTATTATTCTAGAAGTTATTTTAATATTAGTTTTAAATTATCATTCAATATTAATAAATATAAATGTAATACTTTATAACTCAAATTTTATTTCATAAAAGTATATTTTTATAAAAATTGCACGCAAATTTATATAAAATTTTAGCCGTAATCTAAGGAAATGAACAGACTAATTTAATCTTATTTAGAATTTATTGCTATAAAGCGAGTGGACAGGTTTATTACATAAGATTTAATATGCTGATATTTAGCTACATAGATTTCGTGAGTTAAAGTCTATGACTTTCATTACTTTTCGGAACATATTTGATTTCGTGATATAGTTGAAGATTTAATGCTTTCCTCAATATAGCACTAATAGGTCAAATTAAAATATATTTTTATATTTATTTTAATATCAAAGGTCATGGATAACTTTCAAAACGTAAACAACAATAAGAGAAACATTATTTTTAGAATGTGCATTAATTTGAATAAATGTATTAGGCTAGTTGATCAAAATGCCATTATTGTACCGATAAGTAACTATATAAGATATTTTAACTATATATAAGAGAATAGTTCGATAAATTTATTTCCAGTTTAAAAATAAGCTCAAATTAATTATTAATTAATCGTAAAAAGTTTTTAATAAATTTCATTTAGTTGTTAGATCATAATAATAATGTTTTAATAAAAAACAATTTTCAAGTCCTACAAGTAATTACAGTACCACTCTCTATTTTCTATTTTCTTCGATTCATTCTCTATCACTCCATCCGCCATCTTTCTTAACAATCGCTGTTCTCAAAAGCACAACCAGTAATCAGCTTTCATTTCTAAAAAGTCTCAGGCATTATGCAGCGCTCGCATAACGAGCCTCAGCCTCGTCGTCCTTGAGCCAAAAGCGTCAGCCCTACGTCTTATACCTCTTAGCTCTCACTCTCTCGTTTCATAAAACAATGACTGATCCTCCTCTTTGCCAGAGCCATGGGCTTCACGCTAAGTCAGCTTCCGGCCCTATTGGCAGCTGTCATCTAGCCGCGCGGCAGCTCGGCTCGAATAATATCCCATGCAAGCTGTATCTTTTCCGTTCGCGGAATTGAAAGGCGCGCGTTCTCGCGGCCTTTATGAAGCCGACAGTCGAACGATTTGTAAAATAGTGGCGCTAGATGGAGCGGAGAGAGAATTGCGATTCGATATCGAGCTTTCTGCCGCTTTTTTCTCTCCGAGCTTTGACTTTGTACCATTGCTCTTTTTTCCCTCGGCTGTGGAGAGGCTTCGTCGAGTGTTGAAAGTTTGCGCTACTTTTTTCGATACTCAAAGTTCCTTTTTTTGAAATTCTCTTGCTTTTGATGGCTTTTTATGGATCTTTTATTTCGCTACTTTAATGATGTAGAGATTTTTGCTATTGGTTTTCAATTGTTTTGACGTATTATGAAAGTCCAAGGCATATTAACGTAGTACCTAAGAAGTGTAGGCTATTTCGTGAAATATTGGTAATACTCATTAGCTCAATAATGAGATTCAATAAGTTGAATTTTGATTGTTTAAACTATTTATGGTTGATAAATCAGTATGTAAATTAGTACACCGAGAAAAAAAATTTGTCCTTGCAATAAAAGTTTAATTTATTAAATTAAAAATTTGTTGTATCAAAATAGTACATTACGATACTAGTGGCGTAAGTAGTTCTCTGCAGCACGGCGTGAAGTTAGCAATAAATGCCGTGCTATGAAGAATGACTTATGACATAAGTACTGTATACTATTTTATAGCACGAGTGATATAAATTAGCCGGAGTTGGGGGATGAACCTGCGTGGGGAAGGAGAAGGGGGGAGGGGGGAGGGGGGGGGGGGGGTTGGGGGGCCTTGCCTAAAAAAAAATAATTTAAAAATCATTAAAAAAAATATTGTTTATATCATTTTAACCTTAAAATCATGATTTTTTCATTATTTTTTTAGTTCTCTTGATATAAAACAGAAAATGAAAGTTAAATAATCAACGTCTACATTCGTATCGAAAGGTACACTTCGTAACAATACGATCTAGCGAAATTTTCATTTGAATTTTTGAAATTTTTTTGTGGTAACATCAGTCACGACGTGTTTGAGCGTAAGAAAGAGTGTAAGGTCATCAAGAGAAAGAAAAATTGCACCAGAGAATGTTTTTCTAACCGTATTCCAACAAAATTTAAAAAATTTATATTAACATTGTGGTAAATAGAATTGTGACAGAATTTACTATTTAAAAACGCCGCCACATCTCATTTATGAAATAGTCATTACAATCCCTCACAACAAATCGACTATATAAACACCTATTTATATAAACATCTCTTCTCACAATACAAGATTTTCCGCACCCCTTTTGCATTATCAATACCGATTCTCTTTGCAGGCAACCTCGCATCATTACACTTGCCCCGGTGAACTTTGCGAAGATCATGAATTGCGTATTTACGTTGGAGATGAAGACAAGCAAATTACTATACCAAGAGAAAGAGCGAGCAAGCGAGAGAATGAGAGAGAGAGAGAGAGAGAGAGAGAGAGAGAGAGAGAGAGAGAGAAGTGTAAGATGGAGTTGAATAAGGTTTCGAGATCTCTGACTGGCTGTTTGTGTGTGCACACGTTGAACTTGGTCGAGGTGGAGAGATACGGTAGGTGATGGCTAAGGACAGAGTCACAGAAGCGCACTTGTGCTTCGTCACTACGACTTCCTCTTTGCCTGTCCAGTAAGATGCAAATGTGTGCTAGTGGAGACCCCAATGGCCCAGAAACCGGATTCAAAGAGGATTTGAATGGTTTTGCTGAAAATTCATTTGAAAAGAGGTTTTCTTTTCTCGCAGAGAAGGATTATGACAGTAGATAAAACATTTATAATAAAAAAATCTTTGAAATAGGTTTTGAGCTATTTTGAATTTAAATATAGTAGTTTTCGGAAATTGCATATGTATGTAGTGTGTAAGCATGCCTAATTTCATTTAATAATAAACAGGAAATAAAGGATTTATAAATAATTAGAATAATTATTGTAATTTTAATCAGTGTTTTAGCTATAAAAGATCATTTTTTTCAGTAACTCTAATTTTATTTTTTATAAAGAATATTTTGTAGATATTATGCTCAAAACTTTAGTACTCAGCAAACTAATGTTCTACCGACGTTAAGGAAAATAAACTATTAATCTTTTTAATGGAACCTCATATAACATTTTTTCAATGTCCAGTATTGGCTGAAAGAAGACCTACGCAAAATAAAGCAAACGCTGATAGAAGTTACGTAACCGCATCCTCCAATCCCACTGGGAAATTTTTGTAAAACTGCAATTCTGTATCCATTGCTTTCGAGTGCTTGCATGCGCGTCACTGTCATAAAAATTTTTCATCTTACAGATTTTCGTTCTAGTTTCTTTTAACTTTCTCTTGTATTAACAAATGATGGGTACTTTCAAAGTAAGATAGCTGAACTTTGATATCTTCTTTCGTGATGCAACGTTGGAATTCATCAGAGCTCGTTTTTTGATTTTACGATAAAAGAGATCTTTTGCTCTCAATGCTGCAAAAAGAGTGAAAAATGGCTAAAACTGCCAGCCAGTTTCCGAAAACTCGCTTGCATATTATGAAAGATGGAACATCGCTCTCAGATTAATAACGTACCCAGCTTTCTCTCTCATGACTCGTCCACGATACCGACATTATGACAAAGTTCAGAACTTCTGTGTGTGCTTCCATTATGATCAGCATACGCCATTCATAATATTTTTGTAACTATTGGATTTAAAATATTCAAAAGATCTATAAGTAAAAAATAATTATTTTATTAAAATTAAGTTTAAAAAGAACACGAAAAGATTTTAAAATTTTTAGAAAAAACGATCCAATTCCACAATATCTTTTATAAGTTTGGAAAAATTCAAGACATTTAAAAAAAGTTTTGCCGATTTTAACATTCTTAAGTTTTATTAAATATCACGATAATTTTTACTGAATATTCCTCCCGCTAAGATATGTGTGTACATATCGTCGCTTCTAACAAAGACTAGTACTTTTTAATAACTACCTGTTTTTTTTAAATTTGTTACTCGGGACTTTTGTTGTTTTTTAAAGCTTAATACATTAAAGATACAATCTTGATATTACACATTCAAAGATCTGTGATAAGTTAAAATCACTTAGAGTATCTGTAAATGAGAGTTGAAAATCAGTAGTTTTTGAAATTTACTAGTCTTTGTTAGGAACGACGATATATGCATGTGTTTATTTGTATAAGTATAATTCATGACACTAAAGAACTAAAAGAAATATTAATAAAACTGCAAAAAGAATTTTTTGAAAAAATACTTGAAACGATCAACATTTATGATAGTTTCGGAATTATTGTCAAACACTAATGAATCTTACCAAAACCATGAAGTATTTACGAAAGGAAAATAAAGTCATCCTTGATAACCTTGTAAAAACAATGACAGTAAATATCAGTTTTAGAATCTTACAATAGCAAAAGATTAAAAGTCGACTAGAACTCTGCACAAATTCATGTAAGGATTTTGATAATTCTACTATAGTATATCTATAGATATACTAATCTTAATAGATTTTTAGTGTTATTATCTTATTTTATGATGAAATTATTTATATCAACAAATTAATGAACTATCATTTAAAATATTGAGAGTTGTTTAAGTAAACTAACACTTTTGATAATAACACTTTTACTGGACAATCAGCAATATTTGTATGCGACAAAAATATGTATACTGAGTTGTTTATTATTCGTGCAACCATTTATCAAATTTCTCTTGCTCATTCACAAGAATTAATATAGTAAAAAATATAAAATCCAAGCTTATTTAATTTAATATCTTGACCATGAAAAATAGAATCTTAAATATTATATTATCATTTTCATTATTATCTGCTGTTTTTGTTGCGGTCGCGTAAACTACAAACTCATTAAATGTTGGATTCAACGTACAATATTTTCCTCAGTCTCTTACTTGACGTGGTGTGACGCAGATCGCTAATGTCTGGTAAGGAAACCGGTTAATATTTATAATCTGGGAGAAAATAAATATAAAAATTTTTCAGTGTATTATTTTATTATAAATACTCGAACAGTAGCACAAATGTGGTTCAAGTTCTCAATAATCTTGGTAATATTTCTGTACACGGTAGTGGCATTCGGCATTGAACAGAATCTAAATTTCTGTAGCAACAACGAGACGATCGGAGTTCGAATTTTAAGTCAACCTAAAGGCGGTGAATGTGCGTGTCAATGTCAATCCGGTCCGGTGCCGGACCGGTTCATACGAGAAGATTACGTTCATTCACCGGGTATCGGTTCTTACAAGCTACATCTTGAAGCAAAGAACTGGAATCAAGCAAGGAAAATCTGTAATTTGGAGAACGCGCATCTAGCTATTATAAATTCCAGAGCTGAAGAGGCTGTGAGCATTGTTTTGTGCAAATATACCTTATTTTAAAAAGATCGCAACTATTATGAATTATTATCACTATTTTATAGATTATTCATTATCTCATATGCATGATTAAGAATTATTATTTGCCTGATTATTATAAAAAATTATTATTTATCAAAATTATTTTTAATGTTTATTCCTTTTAGATGAATAATATTTCAGTTGTTCGTAATAATGGTGATAATATCCTATATTTTCAATTTAATGTACAATTTTTAATATTACGCTTAAAGATTATCCACGTTTCGTAATATTTGAAATCTTAAAAAGAAAGCTTCTAAACATTCTTTCAAGTAAATACAAAATATTTATTTTTGCAGGTTCTGTTAGATATGCTAAAAGGATCTAGACATTTGATAAAGAATGCTTTGAATACAGAGGAGGCTCTGCTAGGTATTCACGATCTTTACAATGAGGGCGAGTGGGTTACTATTTTTGGTGAACCTCTCGAATCAACTGGATACTCACATTGGTCGTCTAAACTGGCTGGTGGACAGCCTGATAATTTTCTAGGCAATCAAAATTGTGGATCTATTAACATAATAAATGCGATGGATGATGTCAACTGCAATGATAAGTTTGCATTCTTTTGTGAATTGCCGTTAGGCTGCTAGTCCTTATTGTTCATGAAATTTTTAACAATGTGACTTTTATAAACTATTTTTCTACACTGATGTATTTTTCTAATTTATAGTATTTTATTAAAATGTACATAAATTTTTGAATTTAAAATTCCGTATGCTTAATTTTATTACTAGATTTGATAAATAGAATAGAATTTGTATGTTTTTAAATGACATCATTACTGCATTGTCCAATAATAAGACCATCTCATTTTTTTATCTCTTCGAAAGGCAGAGAAATTTTAAAAGAAAACAGAAAGAGTGATGCTACTAAAATAGTGTTAAATTATTAATTTCTTATCAAATATTTGATTTTTTCGCAAAATACTTTCAATAGATTTAAGTGAATATTTTGAATATACAGACTGAATCCTATTTCAATTTCTTTGAGTGTAATATTTTTTAAATATTATTTTCTTAAAGTTTAGTAATTTTGTTTAAAAGTTATTCGATTGTAAAATTGATGTATGTTTTTATGTGTGAAATTATACTGTTTTTTAAATTAAAATAATTAATATTTCGATTTCCATATTTCTTACAATATATTACAGACATACTGGATATAAGTCAGTTTTTGTTTGATATTGAGCCTTGTATCAATACTTAATAA
>JAPYZB010001505.1:0-14307 GCA_030522745.1 Eupelmus kiefferi | reverse complement strand
TAACTTCAGCGAAGAATTTCAAGCACTGTACCAGACTTTTTGGACCTCTGAATTGATCAAATTGTAATATTTGAAACATATTTAAGGTAAAAAAAGTTTTTTTAATTAAAATTAAGGAGAAAAAAAAATGTATTTCTTTATTTAAATTTAATTATTTTTTCAGGTTCAAACTCAGTCTTGAGGCCTTAAATAAAAGTTATATATTAAATGGGGAAATTACATTAATTTTTTTTTTAACTTTACCCAAGCTTCTTTTTTATGAAGTTTATGTGGCTTAATTACATTAAATTAATCACGAACATTTAAAAAATCGTTTTTTCCTTTATTAGTCTATTAATGAAGCTTTCGACGTCATCGTTCATTACTTAAGTACTTAACACAGCAGTGATTAAAACGATTTGGAAACAACTCAAAGTTTTGTATCAGTGAAACTAACAAAGTATGGTTAATCTTAATTTGTTCATTTGAATTCAAGGAAAGCATTTTTGCATAATGGCAAAACTGAATAATTTAAGGCTCTGTTGTCACTATACTATCGTACAATTTAAATAATATTATATTATGCAAACAACCTTTCTTTGTAAAAACATAATTTTTTGACTGCCACTTGCTTCATATTTAATCTAAACAATGTTTATTCATAAAATAATATTGACAGCTATTACCTATCAGCACTAATCATCAGATAAATATATTTTCCTCATTCCAAAAACTGATGCGTATCCTCCAGCGCAAATTTTTCATAGTATACCGTGTGTAATGCGAGGTCTAATGTCTTGGTAAATATAGACTGAGCGTTCTATTTGAGGCTCTCCTTTTAAAAAAGGACAAAGCGCGCGCTTTCTACAACTACTATGACCATGCGATAAGGAGAGAGATATATGATTTTCCAGTAAGCTTCTGTTGCATTCGTTATTTTAACTCGACGCCTAATAAGTCTCGTCATTGAATATCTCATTGAATGACTGTTTTAGAATTATTATTTCGCTAAAGAGTTTATTAAGATAACAATTAGCGGTGACTTCTTAACAATACTTCCATTGTTCCTCGAAACTACATTATTTGTCAAATTATATACATTCAAAATCAAAAATGTAAACATATAATCATTATTTATTATCATATCAATAATTAAAACGTCAACGCTACTTCCATTAGCAGCCACACATCAAACAACAGCTTAAACACATATCCAAACAAAAAGCCTGAAACCGCTCCAGCACCACAAATAGCAATATCGACCCAGCATTCCTATAAAACCCACGCGCGTCTCATATTCACCTTACGGATCTAGATCCCTAAAAAACCCCAAAAAAAACACAGGACCGAACCGGTCTCACACACTCACCTTCAGTCATGGGCTCAACAATCACAGCGGGCTCCTCAGGTTCGAGCTGGACCTTGCATACCTCGCTCTCCTCGATATCCAGCGCTACGGACTCGGACGCCTCCTTGGCCCGGCCGTTCAGCTCGCTCATGTCCAGGACCACTTCCGCCTTGAACGAACAAGCACAGGACGCACACTCATTAATTTCGGTTCTCCAGATGGAAAATCGGCTAAAACTAATATACCCTATCGGCGCGCTGTCCGCGCGCGTCTAAACGGCCGAGTAGCCGCGCGCGTTAGTTTCAAGCTTCTCGACGACGTGTGTATGCGTTAACGCGTGCGCGTGGAACGAGCAGGGGATATAGACTACCGATACATACGTCACTTATAACTCGCCCGCGCGCGAGATGTTGTCCGACTGCTTCCCAGACTGGCTGCGCTTATAGATAACTCGTCGCGAGAGAGAGAGAGAGAGAGACTAGAAGTTTGTATTGACCACAGACAGCGCGCGGGTTTAGGCATATACTCGTTTGTATACCTGCGCAGCGCGCGCTTGTGATTTTTAAGAGGAGAGAGAGAAAAAGGTACTGCAGCGACTTAGTTGACTGCGCTCTGAGAAAGTGCGTGCGGAGCGACTTTGCGCTGATGATGATTGCAGGGGGCAAAAGGCGGAAGCGCGCGCGCGCGCGCGGAGAAACTGCAAATCGATTATGCGCTCCTGGGCTTTGATTTCTTTTCGTTTCTTTTGCTATAGTTGAGGATTCTGGAGATTTACGGCGGGCTTTTTGCGGTCGAACGTTATGCGCGTCGGGTGGCTTCGACGCGCGGGAGTTGAAGAGCTCCGCGAAAGTAGGAAGTGCATGATGGGATGATTATTAAGGGGAGAGGACAATGTTGCGCGCTGGCATTGCGATTGCTGGGTTGGGAATATGCGCTGTTTTCGAAAAATAGATGGTCGTTAAAATTTTTTTACGTAAGTCGCCGAGTTTATGATTGACTGCGAGGTGCATATGTGAGCATGTGTAAGCGGTTTGGTATGGAAGGATGTAGATGGTATATTAATGATTATCAATTTTGTGTACGTCAGATCGCGAAGTCGATTTTCTAATAAGGTAGTTTTTTGATCTTGGTACGATTATTTCGTTTCGCTTATGAAAGGTACTTAATAAATGATGCTTGGTGTTGTTAAATATTAATGAAAAATAAATGATACTTGGTGTTGTTAAATATTAATGAAAAAATGAATTGATAAAAAAACAACTTTAAGATTTTCAAAATAAAATAGCTACTTGTTTTGAATAAATATAGGTATAATTGGTATATTTTCGATGTTTTTTGCTTTAAAATAACTCATATTTGAAATATTAGAAATTAAAGATTATATAAAATTTGTAATTACAATAAATTTTTTACCTAAATAAATACCAACCTTGAAGCATGTTCTATGTCACTATAAAAATTGACTATTATCGGCAAATAAAAATTATAGATGTAAAAAAAAATTTAAATTATTTTGTATTTATTGATAATTTTGTTCGTTTAAATAAATTTCTAAAATATTCAAAACAATTGACTTTACATTTAATAAAACTGTTCTATCTATTATACATAAAATAATTCTAAATTATTTATTAATTCACACGTCCACCGAATAAAATTATTTTATTAAAACCTTTTAACGCTAATAACAATTGCACTCTATAACGTCTGAACTGAGACTAATGAATCACGGCTTTCTATCGTCGGTTCATAGCATGGACATATATGTTAGAATTTATAACGCACATTAATTTATTCTAGCATATTCTTAGCTCAGGATCGATAAGGATTATGAGTTTTAAATTGCTTTTGACAATAGTGTTGACATAAAAAAAAAAGACGATTCACTTAAAATTTATGAAAGCACCTGAACAGAAACATTTAAAATTTAATTCACATTCAAATTATCTTATGAGCTAGTGATAGATTCAACGTAACTTTAATTTTTGCCAGACGTAGATATAAAACTCCATGTTTTATTTCGATCAAATTTGAAGAACCATAGATTTGTTTTTATACTGCGACTCAAGGCATATAATAAGCGGATTAAATAATTTTCTTATATAATAAAAAAATATTTTCAATAAAATTTGCAATGTAAACATATTTATTGATAACTAAAAAATAAGATAGGCGGCTTTTGTTCTTTAAACGCAAAATGATTTTTTATTTTTTTATCTGGTTCTAATTTCCAAGCCTCATTTTCTTTGTTGATAAAACTCAAGAACAAAAATTTAGAAATAAACAAATTATGTAAAGTTACCACAAATATTTATATTTATAAATGTGCTGTTAACAAATTTAAGTCACTTTATAGTATTTTTAGTATTGCTTGCAATATCCTCTCCTAAAAAATTCATCACAGAAAGTTAAAACGTCTACATTCTCGACTATTGTCTTTTAGAATGAGCGCGAGAATCAAATTCAGTTTAGGATAGATATAGGGCGCGCGTAGCGCACTGGATTTAACTAGTGTTATAAAAGATGTATTTGGCACAAAACGTTATCAAAAAGACGAAATGAATAAAATATTTTTTAAATATAATATTTGTAATTATTTTTAGATTTTTAACAGTTTTAAGTTTTTTGGAAGGAGAATCCGTTTTACAATAACAAAAATGTGCTATAGAAATTGGTAATTTTATTGTTTCCGATCCAGTAAGAAACAAGAATTTAAATCAATATGACAAAATTTAGAAAGCATCAAACCTAAATCCGTACTTCGCTAAAAACTCACTTTTATACATGAAAGGTTTGATTACTTAAATAAGTTTATTAAATTGTCATATAAACTAGAATACATTTACTTCTGAACGTCTAAAAATAAAATATATATTCTTTTCAGAAATAGAAAAATAGCTTTTTTGTTATGTATATTACAGTTCTGTAGAAGCACGTTTACGATGAATATCTTTAATATTTTGTTTATTTATTTTCAAAAAGTATCATTAATATTCTTTTTATTTGTTCAATATTTATTGAGTAGTACATAATTGTTTATTATACAAATTTCAAGATTCAGAATTGAAAAAAAATCATTTTGTTGTGTAACTTTTAGTAAAATGAACTTTTGCATTGTTTCTTTTTTTAAGTGGATGTCTAAGACTTATTTTCGACTTGGAGAACGTAACGTAACAATAATAGTGTGTAACTTTTGTTTATAATTGAAGTATGTCTTTGAATCTTCTTTATTAATTGAATCTTTCAGTTTCTTAAATCCGTGAGATAAAAAGTTTTGATTTTAAATCTGTTTGCTAGTGCTCGTTCAAACATTAGTTGGTTAATACTAATAATTCGCTATGCAAGTGCGTTTTGTAGGCAATACATTTATTTTAATCTATACTGTTCAATGGCAAGATCAAAAATGCATTACATATGACTGATTATCACTAAAATGGCGGTTTGAATTTCACTACTTGAATTACTAATGTTTTAAAAGCTTTTTAAATTACTAAAAAATACCACTAATTGTATTTAATAAACTAGGATTAATTATACTTAAGTATTTCGTATAAATTTGTATAAATGGTTGCAGTACCTATATGTAGGCTAAATGTCACTATTAAGGCATATCTTTTATGAGAATACTAATTATAAAAAATATTGCTGGATTTCAGAAAAGCAAATAAGTCCCGCTAAACTATCATCCTTTGATAGAAGAAAATCATCTTAAGGCAATTAGTTAAATTTAAAGCTCAAGTTACATGATTACAAATCATTTAGGGGCCAAATGTCATTACGATGGTGTCATTACTGTGATATTTGCGATAACTAATGTCTCAAATAATTGTAATAGCATCTGGAGTTGTTCTTAAATAAATTTCACTCATTTAATGCTCAAATTATTAACTTACACTAAAATTTAACACGGTAATGATATTCACATTTTAGGAAAAAATCGCCACGGTCATGACAATTAGCCATATATATTTTGTGCCCTACGAAATGAGTCATGTGCTTTTATTCTAATTGTAGTTTTGTATTGATGAGTGCAACGTTACTTCTGGGTAATTTAACTTCACTCTTTTCTAAGCCAAGACGTCGATTGAAATAAAAAGTTTTTTATACGAGAAGCGTATAATAATCCAGATGAACGTTAAAAAACGTAATTTCGACCGAGTGCTAAAACATAATTTAAAAAATTCGACAAAAAGGAAAATTTTACAAAGGAATAGTGGTATAAAATATAGTTCGATGCCTTTGTGTCAGTTAATTATTAAACACAAGGTAAATAAAATCAATTTCCACATCCGTTTAATAATGTGTTATTAAAATTTAGTTTTAGTTTCCAATAGTGAAGCAAAAAAAATATTAAAAATTAAATTTTTTTAAAAGTATCTATTACTAATTTTCTTGTCGTTGAAGAAACGAAAAACATATACTACGACATTAAATTTAAAAATTAAAATGAACCGTTCTACTATATTAAATTTAACAAATCAGCACATTCACACTCTGCAAACTGACACTTGATATACACCGTCTATACAATAACGACTTCATTTTCATTAGTACAGTGTATAATAATTATTATTAATGCTACATTTTTTCAAGTCGATTATTTGTTTTACTGTTTTTATTCGTAATATCCAATCGTTCATGCTTAAAATATTTTTTTTTATGTGTGCATCAAAGAAAAAATTGTTACAATAAATTTGGCACAGTACAATTTTTTCATTTTTAAAAATCGCGACTGAATTATAAATTGAAATATAAAAATATTGTCAATATAACTGCAGTTAGAAATGAGAAAGAAGGTAGGTATATGGAGCATTTGACTGAGCACCTACTTTATTGTATATGAGAGCCGGAGTATTATACTTTTAAAACAATGGCTTAATGTCTTTTATTTATGGACTGCGAAACCTTCTCGGTCAACATATTTTACAATGATAGATATTATCAAGTAATTAATAATTTTAATTATTTTAAGGGAGAAATAATTCTCTTGTTGATCTATGTCATTGACAATGTAATTTGTAAGAATAAATAACATCATACTTCGCATAGATCAACAAGAGAATTATTTCTCCCTCAAAATAATTAATCACGACCAGCGAACGATAACTTCTTTACGTATTAACTAATAATTTTATTTTAGTTATTCGTGTTTTTATTTACAAAATGAAAACTGATTCTTCATGTTACATTCGATTTTCAGTAGATAAATATATTAATAGTTAAAAGAACGTTTGCTCTTCTTTTAGACTTTCAAAACGATTTCAACCAAGTTTATAATAAAAAAAAAACAAAAATACATCCAACTCAAATAACAATTCCATTGTCAAGCCTTTCACACTAAATTCGGCACTTCTTGACGTCACAGACGATCCACAAAAGTTTTTCAGCTTAATTTAAATTTGAACGAGTTCGCCTTTCGAGCACAGCGATCGGCTCAAAGAAACCCCAAACGTACTCCTCCGCACAAACCCACCAATTTACCATAAGAATAAAAGAGCAAGGGTATACAAACACGCACAAAAAAAGAATCGTCTCCAGATACCCATCCCGCGCGTGAAAAATAGGCCTCCCACAAAAATCTATTACGCAACACCGAAATCACAATCGCTTATCACCGAAGTACAACGTTGCATCGAATCACAAAAATCACACCATAAACTTACCATGATCACCACGTGCTTTATTCACTTCAACCCTGACGAATCCAGCAGTATTATCACAGGTATCAGCTTGCCAGTCTCTGCTAAGGTATCTCAGATTTCGCGCTTAACCAGTCGATCGGTAGCCAGACACACGAGGCGCTCCCGATCGCGAATCGCGCTGCGGACGAATCGATGATATAGAAGCGCCGCACGAGCCCCGGCTCCGAATTCATTTGTCGCTAATGAAAAACGGCAAGTTCATCGCCGCCGCCGCCGCTGCTGCGTTGCGCAACTTCTCCGAGCGTTATAGTTTATATCGGCTCTTCGCGCGATTCTTGGATATGCCAGAGAGATCGGGGATCGGTTGGCCGGCTTGGGGGAGAAGCGCGAGGTTTTTCGGCTAAGATTTGGGTCAAGTTTGAATCGGATTGACCGGATGGACACCGTTGATTTGGAGAGTAAAGTTTTCCGACAGGTGTTTCCGATGGGCTTTGGATGGCTGGTGTTGACTGATTTTATTAGCTGAAGCTTTGATTTGAATTGGAATTTTTTTAAATACGGTATAAGGCGGTGTGGCGGCCGGTAGCGCTGTGGCTCTGATCGGTATAGTATTAGTAAAGAGTGCATGTTAGGTTTTCGATTATAATGAAGGTAAGTATAAGAGAATATTTCTTTTTGCATAATGGATTGTTTCTGATAATATATTAAAAAAGATATCCTAAGATAAATTATTACCGTAAATAGCATGAAACTTTTAAAAAACATTATTTTAATGTTTAAAACGTTATTAAACGGTATGTTTTAAGGTGACATTTTTGCTGTAATTTATTTATTTATCAAAGACGATACATTTCCAATTTATAACAAATTTCAACATACTTGCATGGATTTATAATTTTAACTTATTAATTTTCATAAAACATTTCAATAACATTTCTTTTGACGTCTAAATTAAATAAAATAATTTAAATTAAAGAAAAACCTGTAATTTGTAGACAATTTTATTTCATAAATTTTAATAAACTTTTTTTCTGACTTTGCTACGACTTAGTTTAAAATTAATAAATATAATTTTAATTAATGTTAAAACTATTTTATAAATAATATAAATTGCATAGAGAATGAAAATTTTCTTTGCGTTGCGGAAAAGAATGTAAGAAAGTAGTTGAAAGTGTATAAAACTTGAAAATGAAACAATAATTTTTAATATATTCTTCCTTGAAACCAAATAAATTTTTCAGGCCATTTTTTAAGCGTATCAAGTTGACTATCAGTGACTTTGTAATATGAATTTTTTAAATTAAATACCCATGAATATACATATACGGAACTATTTAATCTCACCCGACTAACCAAAATCAATACAGTAAATAATCAAAGCATGAATTTTTAATTACAAAATGCAAGTAGATCAGCAGTATGGCTAGCGAATATACGAGCATATACTGTAGGTGTACGATTTCCGTTTTATCGCGTGCATTGACTTCTGCTGTTGCTTGCCACTTCAGTTCACGAGCACTGGTAAGTTAATAGAGTGATTTTTTTCGGAAACATAAGCGTGATTACAATGAAAGAAGCTTGGCCTTGCCAAGTGCAATAATGATTTTTGTTTCTTTCTTATTTGCGAGTTTTTTCATAATGTAATAATTAATGGTTCAGCCAGTTGGAAAATATTGATTTTTTTGCACAATACATTACTAAAGAAAATTATGGTTTAAATGGAAGATGTAATAATTTAAAAGTTTAAATTCAAGTTCTATAAAAGTAAATGTAAGTAGGTCGAACAAAGTTATAAATGTTATTTTTATATGATTTAATAAATTCATTAAAAAATGCGCTTATTAATTTATCGTCGGAAAAATTTAAAAATGAACTTTTAATATACAGGTATAAATAACTATTGATATAACAAATAACTTTACAAAGTCAACCTAAGCTTTTTTGTACGCAAATCTAGAATGTATATTTACTCGAAGCAATGTATTGTATCATTAACTATGAATATTTTATTATTTGCAGTTTCATTGAAGATGCACAGCAGTCGACGTTTTAGCATTACATTCAATTAATTTTAATTTTATTGAATTTTAATAGGTATCTATAATTTTATCGTCGAAATTATTTAATATATTGCATACCCTGCATGCTGGAGTGTATTTATAAAACAAAAAAAAATTAACTACAAACGATGCATTTTTTGCCGTACAATCATCGAAAGATACAGTACATTACTCAAAAATATTATTTCAATGACGTCAATCCATACGAACCAAATGGAAAAAATTCATGTCTTATGCAGAAAAAAAATAATGACTTGTCACAAGATTTTTATTTTAACCAAAATCAAAAACTCCAATGCAGATCGCATTTTTCTAATAGAAATTTTTCTGCTAGAATAACACAATAGAAAAATTAGCATTGAAAATCATGAATATCGATATCGAAAAGTCGTCATTTTAGAAAAAAAAAGAAGCAACTTATGTGTATTAAATCCTTGACTTATATGTATGGTAATAGAATACACTGGCGCGGGTGAATAATTACGGTAGCTCTGTCATTTTTATTTAGAACTCGACCCACGAGCGACCTGTAGTCGTGTGTCTTAACAGAGAGTCTCGGAAACAATGAGTAACAATATAGCTAAACTACAGAGCGAAATTCTTCTTTCTTTCGCCTCATCTTTTCTTATTATTTGCGGTAACGAGAACTTGGCGCGTGCAAAAGCTTTCCATTTCATAATTCTCCGTGTCTTTGTTAGGCGCTTATATTTTATGTTTTACTTGAATGCATTTGTACCTTTTGAAATTATAGTTGTCAAAGATGGATTTCAGAAATGTTTGTGGATAGTGGTTAAATGGAAAAGGAAAATGTTGTAACAAATGTTGTTTGTAAATTATTTGTATTTATTATCAGTAAAGTTATGTATCAAAATATAATATATATCTTATTTGATATACAAATGTACAAATTCTTTTTAGTTTTCATTTCGAGGCACTTGGGTATGAGTATTATTTAACTTATTTTTAATATTTAACTTACTTAGAAGATTTAACAAAAGTGTTATTACAAATGAATGAATACTTCTTTGCATTATGTCATGTAAAAATTGTTCTATATAAACTTACAATTAATTCACAACAGTGTCCTCGATAGGAATCTCATAAACAGTTTAAATTATTTTAAACAATCAACAAAACATAACAAATATTTGAAAAATATTTCACTAATCGCCGCTAAATTTACATGTGCAGAGAGTTTCTCATGAATCTTATTCGTACAATTTGTAATGTGAACATGCACACAAACAACGTTGTAATAACTTTCAAGGAATTCCATCTTTTTGAACGTTTTTCCGCTCTTGTTTTGTCTATAGAATTGAGCGTCATGTAGGGAGTGCACTGTCAGTACCAATCTTTAAATCTTTCCACCGCCTTCTTCCAATCTTTGAAAATTGGTTCGTACTCGGCGTGTCTCTCTTTATTAGGGTAAAATACTTTCTCAACTTGACGGAGTTTCCCAAGGTCATCTTTACTTTTCCAAATTCCTGTTAAAATAGTAAAAATAGTTGATTTAATAAATGTTGACTCTAGCTGCATAGATGATAGAATCTTTCCGTGAAGTTGAAAATAAACTGATTAATTTGCAATGCAATGAGAAAAATTGTAGAACGCGTGTATTTCCGTTCGAGGAATTAAAGTTTCATTCAATTTTTTTTTAATATTCATATGCTTTTCATATAGTTTGAAAGAACGAAAACAGCAAATAGAAATATCGATTTTTTTAATTAAAAAGTAATAGAAATATTAATAAAATTGATTCAAATATTACTTAATGTGTTACTTCATTTTAAATACTCTAAAATAATTTAATTACGTGCTAATAATTATAATTTTTAATCTAACAAAAGTCCAACCTTTTTGTAATCCAGCAAGGAATGCGACACCTAAAATCGTCATTTCACTACTAGTGCTTCGTTCCACTTCTAAACCCGTTAAATCAGCTAGAAGCTGCACGGTGAAATCGTTTCGTGATACTCCTCCGTCGACTCTGCAAAATCAAATATATTGTAATAACTATCTTTTTGCTATTCATAGTTTGACAACTAAGATAATTTCACATACTTTATCCTAGTATAAGAAAATTTCGTTTCCCGCTGAATGCAGTCGTAAATCAGTAATATCCTGAAGACTAAGCTTTCCAGCATAGAGCGAACTAGATGGGCTTTGTGAGTGGTTGGCTTGATCCCAATAAATCCGGTTGCTGCTTCATGGTTGTTGATTGGGGCCTGTTTAATTTGAATATTATGAGTCCCAAACTTGTGTAACGTATTAGTAAGACAATTTTATTTTGTTATTAGTAAATTCAATAGTTAATTGAAGTATAAACATGTCTGGAGATAAACAACTCCTTAATATTTGTCAATTTTTCTAAGTCAAATATGTAATAAACAGATTATAACAGGTAAATTAAAATTTGCATTACTTTAATTAAACTTTTCTATAGAATTGGTCATTTAATATTTTGCTCTATTTAAATTTTCAATTTCTAAAGCTTATCAAAGATTATAAATAGTTCAGATAACAAATAACTAAAGTTATTTTTTAAATTAATCGCACCTGCAAACCACTAAAAGCAGGAACAAAACAGACACCATCAGAGTCCTTTACAGAAGTCGCTAATCTAAATGTATCTAATGGATCATCTATTAATTCTGAAAGACAAAAGATAAACTTATTTTAGTATACATGCTACTTTATAAAAAAAACAATTTATAAAATATAATTTAATAAACAATAAATTACCTAAAGATTTGGCCCACTCGATTACAGTCCCTGTATCACTAGAAGCGCCTTCAGTGACGAACATTGTTTCTGACCCAATTCGCCATCCAACCAACGGATATATTCCTGGATATAATAGAAATTATTATAAATTTTTGTTTATAGAAAATTGCAGATATTTTTAAAGGTATATTAGGTAAGTACATTCATTTATATTAATCGTTAAACTGTAATTAACGTCTTACTTATTCTTATACTGTGAAATGTAATAAGCATGGTCTATTATATTACTGTTTATTTATGTTTGTATATCTTTAAATACTCTAATTTTACAGCAAAGTTTTAAAAGTTTTTGCTTCAAATCGGTCATTTAAACTTTCGCTTAGACAAGAATAGATCATTAAAACAATTGAATAGATCTACAAAAACACGCTATTAGCTGAAAGTACAATGTACTATTAGTCACAGTCGCTTATGTACCAAGAACTTCTTTCAGAAAAAAAGACACAAAAACAAAACAATACAAGACAAACGTCTAACTTCTCGATTCAAATTATAATATTACCTATTTCAAAGTCATTTAAAATCTCTCTCTCTCTAATCACTCACTTTACTAATCATTAATAACTCAAATTTAAAAAGCAAAAAGTAAATCTCTCTCTTTTTCCAATACAAACGAAACCTTCTTCTACCCCCCGAAAAAAAATCAATTACCCGCAACAGAAGCATGCCGCTCAGATCCGGTGTTCACATCTATAAAAGTACCAGTGCCCATGGTCACTTTCATTTCACCGGGCTTAAAACAGCCCGAGCCAAATAGCGAGGCCGACTGGTCAGCCATCGAACAGCCGATCGGTATTTCAGCGCCGAACAATGAAGCCGGGATTTTACCAAAATCTCCAGCAGTATCCACTACTTTGGGGAAGATGCACGGAGGTAGGTTGAACATCCACATGGCCCAGCCGCCCCAGGCCATGGTGAACGGGTCGAAGAGGCCGGAGGCTGAGGCGTTCGATACGTCGGTTATGTGTTGACCTGTAGTTGAAAAAATTATGGTTAATAATGAGGGTTTGGATGAATTGTGATTTTTTAAATGCTTGTCTGAGCATACTCGGTTGCGTCTACTTAATTATTTTCTTTGATCATTATAATTTGAACTATATTTGATTTTTGTTAATGTTTATAGCATTTGGTTGATTATGTAATTTATTAATTATTATCTCAAGTACTTAGAGATAAAATTAATTGATATAGCTATCTGAAGTACTAAGTGTAAGAAAATTTTTCTAGTTTACGAGCAACTAAGTATACCTGGGTTCAATTGGATATTTATCAATTACAAGTTATTGACAACAAAAATATATGCAAACAGAAATATTTTACATAATCATGACAAACTATTCACTATTCACGCTTGAGTAATTACTTTTTATTCAAATCTAACAACTCGTTTGTCAAAAAACACGCAGGCAGATTAAAAAAAAAGCAATTAAATGATAATTACTTTCCGAAAACGAAGAAGTTCACTATTATCAAAGTGCCGATTCATGATTTAAAAAAAAGTTCAATTGTTGGTTTAATCAACTGGTTTTTTATACTATTCGCACTTTGGCAAGCAAGGACGTAAAACATAGTTTATTTACTTTTTAACAACAAGACTGAATAAGCATTTAGTCACTCAAAAACTAGCTTTATAATGCATCAAAAACACGATATGTCATCTTTTTAAGAATTTTTATTTCCTTATGAAATACTTGTCGAGGCCATAAAAAAAGCTTTTATCGCGAAGACCAACATAATTCTCTTAGCGAAAAATATCCGTGCAATAATAAAATTCGAAAATTAAAAACAGTTGCCTACAAAAAAAACTAATAAAGTAACAATGCAAGTTACCCATCACTATTGCAATGGCACTTAGTCAACGTACATACTTTCTAAACGACTCACCGCGACTCTCGCATCACGAACCCGCATTTAACGAAACCTCCAAATTAACTCCGCGACGATGGATTCCTCGAATGACGCGAGCGTTGCGACAATTACATATATACCCATAGGTCTAATGTATTTGCTGCACGCGACGAGTAAGTATATATACGTACCGGTTAATTTGTAGAGGAGCCAGCAGTCGACTCCACCGAAGACGACCTTCCCGCTTTCGGCGGCAGCTCTCAGGCCTTCCACGTTCTCCAGAGCCCACAGCAAGCGCAGAGTCATCTGAAATTACGTGTTATCCGTGTTACGAATGTTGATTTTGCTGTTTGTAAATAAGATCGCGGCTGTTTTGGAGATTGAGAATTACTGCTGATTGTTTTTGTCTTGGTCGTTTATGCTTTTAGGTGTCGGTCAATGACATCACTTTTTTATAATTTGATTTGTGATTTGATCAGTTTTTAGTGGGTCGTGTTAAATCATTGAAATGTAAATTTTTTTTTAATTATTTAGATGATGTATATTAAAAATATATTAAGGATATTGATATTTCTTTTTGATAATTTGAGAGTCTGTGATTTGATTAAATAAAAATATTTTTATTTTAGCAGGATTATAAATTTTT
>JAPYZB010001504.1:0-19030 GCA_030522745.1 Eupelmus kiefferi | reverse complement strand
GGTTACGCTTTTACACAAAATTTGTGTATTTAATTTTCCTCGATCACGTATAGACACAAATTTTGTGTAAATCCGTGATCCTATTTTCAACTGTGTACTCGGTCGTCATTAGAATTAATTATTTAAACCATTTTTCAAAAAAATTTTTGCTTCTTTTTAAATCAAACTAATCACATAAAAACCACCTTATTGAACATTTCTGAAAAGTTTTAGTATCAAAAAAACAAAAAAAAATATCTCTATTGTAAAACTTATTTGAAAAATATATTTTTCTACATCACTTAAAAGAAAACTAGCCTTAAAAGTTTTCGGAATAAATAAATTGCACTATTCATCAAACAAATTTAACATTTTAATAAAATTAAGTAAAAACATAAAATTACGGAATTCAAAACATTTTGGTTCATAAATTATTTTGCTTACAGTAAATATTTATTTAATAATGTGTTATAAATTAAATAAATACGTTAATTTTTAAATACATTTATTAATGTCCCAACTGAAAAAGTTCATGTGAGATATCAAGTGATAATTCACGTGAAACACTATGTGAGAACTTAGATCTTATTATAAGAGTTATCATATAATTTATCATAAGATAATCTTGCATCTGATTATTTTTCATTATTTGTCGTAATTTATTATACATGAGTTATCACATGAGATATCATATATGCATTTTTATTTATATCTAAAATCAATACACGTAATGATTTTTATTATATTCAGATTTTAATATAATCATTTCATCTTGTTATCAGTATAAAAGGTATATACATTTATTACAATTTATAACTTATAATTTAAAAATTGTACAATAACTACATGTAATTCGTACAAGTATACATTTTTTTCATTTTTTTCAATAAATATAATAAATGAATTTAATAAATTATTTTAAAGAGGGTTACATCTGTGATCCAAAAACAATTTATGACCTCTGCTACAGCCGAAAGCATCTGAGAAGCCTTCCGTGTTTGAAACGGCAAAATTAATAAAATGTATAGCCGGATCCCTTAATTCCGGCCGTGTTTGAGTATAGTACATCGACTGCAAAAATTTTGTTTATTTAGCATACGAGCGTGTAAAAACCTTACTTTTGATAGTTAATAAAAACAAATCATCTTACAATGGCGTACGACATGAAGAAAACCTGGGGAGCCACGATGGTTCCAAAATTTTCAAAATGAACTGGGTAGGCGTGTATTAATTGCCAAGAATCAAAAACACTTTGCAGTGCAAGCAAATAAGCGGTTGCTCTCCTTCGATCTTGATCCTGAAAAATTTTTTAATAAAGAACAAACAGTTTCGTTTTTTAGATAAGCTAAACTTGTCAATAAGAAAGATAAGTCATTACTACCTCAAAATATTTATAATCCTTAGCGCATCTGGTAAAATTGACGGCTTGTGTTCCAATTTCATCTAAAATGGAGATACATTTCAGATTATTTTAATCGACTTTAATTTAGATTATTAGTATTAGTCAAAAGAACTCTTTTTTTTGCTTACCCAACCACATTTTGTACAACGAGTAAGCGATGCGAGTTGCACCAATTCCGTTAACTATTGGACTATCAAAAAAAAAAACAGAATTATATTCGGCTTAGTAAATAAAAAAGTTACCAACTATTCTAGGTATAAAGTTGATTTTACTTTCAAAATTAAAATCAATGTATAATTCACTGATGTTAATCATGTTGCTTAAATCTTCACTGACATTAAAAGTACATCTATTTAAGACAGTACTTGTTCAGACTTTAGTGTGTTATTCATAATATTTAAAAGTTTCAAGAAAATAAGCGAATAAAATTTTGGGCAAAATTAATTTGTATTTTGAAGAATAATCTTATAAAATTTTAAATAGACCATCATTTAGATTTTGAAATATATTCAATCAAAATTCACGAGTTTTACACACATATATTGACATACAATAATGTAGAAGGTCCAAAAATGATAAACTTTAACGACTGGTTAATAGGGATTTTCTTCGCTAAGATCTCGTGCTGAAATAGATTTCTGGGCGTTTTTTTATATTGACTTTGAGGCTAGATAGGTTAATGCTGCTTTAATATTGATAGAATATTCCTCGATTTATATAAAAATATTAGAATACATATTCTTTAGTTCTGGGTAGCAGCATTTTAGCTAATTAAGATGAATCAGTGAGTTGTCACTAATTTTAAAAAGTGAGAAATGCGTATTATTTAACGTTTTTTTAAATAGTACATTTTGATATTATATAGTGTGAGAAAGTGATTTGTTTATACTCCTACCACACTAGTAAAGAAATAACTATTTTTATACAACATATATACAAAGTGAGATTCAGGACACGCTTTTTTATTCGGGCATATGCGAAATCGAGCTTAGAGAATTAAGTATCAAAAAAATTATTTCTATATCGTACAGCAATATTCGCCATTGTTTAATTTAGTTATAAGTTATTTCTTTTCAGGTCATTCAAGTACTTACTCATGTGGATTCGTTGTGTATTGATCAAAAAATGAGGCATTATCTTCAAAAAACATACTTGCTGGTATGACTAAATAACGAATTCATTATTAATAAATATCAATAAACGAAAACTAATAAAGTTATCGCTAAAACAAAAATGAAAACATTTTTCTTAAACTTACTTAATTGTTTTCCATCTTTTGAAAATTCCATTTTCTTCAGCGTAAATGACGCAAAAAACAAGTCAATACTAACAAACAGATAAAAATAATAAATAAGATATTGCGTAAATTTTACAATTTCACATTTCGAAATAATAAATATTATTGATTAAAACTTACTCAATTAAGGGGTAAGAAGGGTCCCTGTAAGCCTGTAGTTTGTTCAACAATAAAGCTTCCATAGGATACAATTGAGAAGCAACGAATCTAATTTCAATAATTGACTAAAACGTTTAAATACGAATATATTTAGAATAATTACTTCGTTTATAAATTTGTACGTATCAATAAAATATAGTATTCTTACCCATGTGTGACCTCTCTTATCGTAAAATCCGTTCACTATTGTATCGTTCAACCAGTCTGGATAACCGATTATTACCTCGGCGTTTTTAAACTTATTTACGAATTCTTTTGTTAGTCCTTGTACCTCATTTTGTAGTCGATCAATAACGGCACCTTTTACTGATTCAAATATATGTTTGAGCTACAAAAAATAATTAATTAAAAATATTAAACAATTATAAATACAACCAAAGTAAAAAAACTCCTTACTAAATTTTTTTTGACGATTGGGAAATTTTTTTTCATATATTCATTAGCGACACCGACTGCTAGACCAGGAGTACAAGACATTCTACGCAGAAAATTTACATATTTAGTAAATTAATATATTTTTATTAATAAATTGATAATTTTTATTAATAATAATTGATTTTTAACGTGACCCATAAAAATACAAAATAGTCTGCATACTTAAAAAAGAGTGATATATTAAAATTAATTAAATTTGCAAAGAAGAAAATATTTTAATTTTGTTATCTACAAAGTGCTTTCTGAACTGGTAACTTTTTATCACTTTTTCATCATAAGTTGTGTAAAAGAAAATTTTTATAATGAAAGTTTCATGATTTTACTTATTTTATGTAAACATGCAAATATCACGATCTGCGTAAGAAATACAACTGTTTTTATTGAATAGAAAATGTAAAAACTTATTAACTCTTTCAGCCCGAGAGGGTCCTGAAGGACCGACTTAATTTAAACGCTTTAAAAATTGGAAATTTAAAAATTTTATTACTCATATTTCTTTTAAAGTTTGCAATAATTTGTATATAATTTTACTGACCCGTCAATCCTTGGAATTATTGAATAGCTACGATAGTCACTCTCAACTAATCCAATAGTTTTTGATATAAATCTCAAATGTACGTAGTCCGCTAAAATATAATTGGAAATAAAAATTACAAACTTAAATTATCCAATTGATTTTTAATGATAATTTTTTTACCAATTGCGTATTTGTCTGCTCTACTAAGAAGTTTTGCTAATTCTGCAAAATATTTTTTGTTTCTCACAATAATTTTGTCATTTCGTAACTTTGCATCTACTAGACGAAGTAATTCATCCAAAATATCATGCCATTTGATCTGTGAAAATTAAAAATTGAATAAATCAAGTTAGATACAGTATCATCATTCATCATGTAGTACATACATATTTTAATATAAAAAAAACATACATATTTATTATTCATTATTTACTATCATTTCATAAAAATATATTATGTATAAATTTTTGGTAAAATATTCCTAAATATAGAATAAATTATACACCACTTTTTGTCACTCCGTGCACAAATTTTGAATATTTTAAATCTTTTAAAAATAGCATTTGAATGAAATTTCTTATTTATTTCCATGCATTTAACAATTTTGTTTATGTTCAAAAAATTTCGTTTGAATGCCATTTTTTAATGTATTGCACAAATCACTATATGTATTTATTTAGTTATATAAGTATTTTTTTAACAGTTATTTACAATATTTACTCGGTCAGTAAAAATTGAGTTTCAGAGCCCATTAAGTACTAAAAATATATATCAAGTCGACTTTTTGAAAAAGATATTATGTCAGAATAATTAAAAAGAAAACAATATTTCTTTCAGTAATTACCTAGTTAAGTAAATAACAGAGCGTAAACATTCTCGTTTTCATTAGAAAACAATTTTTAGATACGTTTCCGCTTGTATTAAAAGTTAAACCCTGGTAGAAATTTCCCCAATAAAATTGGCCAAGTGTTTAAAACTAGGCTAGTGGATGTCTAATTCTTCACAGTTAGCCATCCGCTGGCCAAAAAATGGGGAACATTTCTACCGAGGTACTGATATATTATATCGAATTAGAGAAATACCTTAATAATTGTGATTTTTTTTCACCCTTGACACCCCCCCCCCCCTGCTTAAGCAAATTAATGTTACTGGTGCTATAAAATAATGAACGATATTAGTGCCGTACCGTCTGCAGTGAATTGTAGAACAAAGTAGCGTGATTTGGCATTCTTGCTTTGCACGAGAGCTTCATACCATACCACAATATCTCACTATAGCACTACTATCGTAATCTACTATTAATTTGGTATGAGATATTCATTTTTTTACTCTCATAAATATGCTTTAAAAACGATTATTTGCGCTCAAGAAAATGAATAACTTACTTTAGCTGTGTCGTTACGAACAGCTCTAGTGTATTGTGCCTGCCATTCAGCGATAGATATTTCATTGGGATTTTTGTCATTGGCGTCATAACCTTTATCAATCTAAAATAATAAAAGATTAAACAAAAGTTTGTCAAGACAGTTTATAATAATTAACATAAATTAAGATGCCAAACATAAATTGTGTTGTTATGTAATATTATTGAGATGATCAAAGTAATTCCTTTAATACTGAAACAATCTTCAATTATTGGCTAATTTAAAAAAAAAATCGCCATTTATTGACGATTCTACGGTGAAAATTTCTACCAAATAATTGATATTTTTCAAGTTTCAATCTCTATTTACCAAATCAATCTCTATTTAAACAATTGACATCGATAGTCATCTTTATATAATATAGAGATATTCAAAAAATACTTGATCAATTATATTGCACTTACAGTGTTAAATTCTATTATGAAGTTTTTGAGATCCGGAAATTTCTCTTTTTTGTTATTTTTGTGATATGATATAAACCTGTTGTTCAAAAACTCGTGAATTTTCAACATATTATCCTTTGTTGGGCTTATCTGTAGAATAATGCAGGTTTAAATATTTAAAGAAGCAATATATTATTTCAAAAAATTATAATGATATTGAAATCTGGACCTCGATGTAACGTATTTTTCTGGATGATTCAAAATCATGTATATTTGATTCGATGATGTCAAAATTGAAGAAAGCAAACCCAAAACCTTTCTTAGCATAGTCCAAATCGATTGTCAACCAATTCTCTGATTTAGTCGATCTATAATTTGTGTACAATTCACGAGCTCCAAAATTCTGCAGAAGATACTCATATTGTTTGATCAGATTGTCCTTTTTGTCACTATTTTCTTAAACAATAATGACAAATTTTTATAAACAATGAGAGATTAAACTTGTTCTATTTTTTAAAGGGATATTATTAAACTTTACCATTTTGACAATTTTTATACAGAGATACTTCTTTGGTTAAAGCAATTTTTTGCTCATCACGATCAAATTTCAAAATACCTAAAACACATATTATCTTTAAATATTTTTATTATGATAAATATGAGTATTAAAAGTATTTTCTATGTACTTTGTAAAGATTTCTCTTCATAGAGTGGATGCTGAGGCAGTACGTACGAGGTATTTATGACGTACTTATAAAAATCATCGCATGGTTCACTTGTACCCACTTTGGCATTTTGAAAAAGTGCATCTAAATTTGTATATATGAAAAATTAGTTAATATTTACGATATTCGGAGTATTAATTAAATAAATATAATTACCCATTTCATTACATGGTACTTTATTAAAACATTCGTCTACGTCGAGTTGACATATCACGGTACTTAATAATGAAACTATGCACACCCTGTAAAATGATTTATCTTAAACTGGAGTCCTAAATCAATTTTTACGAATCAAGCTATTTTAAATTTTGAAAAGTATCAATTTGACAAGAGCTTATATAAGGCCGTGTTGCTTAGCAGTCAGCCTATATGGATAAGAATAAAAAGTACTAAGTAATTCAGTTGCCTTTCGTAAAGTCACACTTTACCACAGTGAAAAATTTCAAGCGAGAGTTTCAAAAAGCTGCTGAATTGCAATCAAGTTTTTTTAATAAACAACAAAATAGCTTCATTGGTCGTAAATGAGTGTAGGGTTCCTTTTATTAGTCCAATAATTATGATCATTTTATGATAAGGATTGTCGAATTAAAAAAAATTAAATTAAATAATATAAATAATGCTTTATAAATAGAATTTAAAAATAAATTATTTTTGACCATAACATTAATTTTTATTTCTATTAAAAGCTCGTCAATAAATATTTTTGATTGCCTTAAATTCTTTATGATAATTGGAGCTTCGTTAAATTATCCCTCTCATTTAAGACTTGTATGATTGTACTGATTATAAGCTAATAAAAAATATACAACCATAAATTTTGAAAAGAGGTTCTATTAAATGCTCGAAAAAATCGTTATTATATTTTTACTAATAAATCTTGTATCGAACGAATTTTTCAAGAAAAATATATATGCTGAAGCTGAGTTTTTGAAACGAAAAAAATATCGATGTCTTGTTATGGAAAAAGGCTTATTAATTATACTTAGTTTTATGTACTTCAAAAATAAAAATAAGTAAAAAAAGGATGATTATATATGTACGAAAAGTGTTTATGCATACCAGAACAGTTGACTTAACATCACTTGATTCATTATGTTGAAGGAAGCAAACTATACTAACTGTCATGACAAGAGGTCGATCTCTCTTTTTATTTTAGAAAACGTTTATTACTTATCGTCGTCTTAAAGCTTAATCGGCCGGAATTTGATAAATATATGTAATATGCACGAGCATGGGAGTTGTGTCAAGGACAGGATGAGGCCCATATCATCCATATGATAAATATTTGTGAATACGAAAGCTGCTTTCATCTCATATACGTGTGTGTGTACACATTGACGTATGTACGTATATGATTCTTCCCAACTTTTGAATTTTATAGTTTAACGATGCATATTCTACTTATATAAAGCTGAAAAAATGACTCATTGAATGTTTTTGAATTTTATATATAATAATTATTTTTAATTGATTTGAATTACTAATTTTAAAAAATTGTTGTATATTCGTATGAAAAATACACTGCTAGCTCATAAGCACAAATTTCTTTAAAAAATTTATGTAATATTAGGACATCTAAATAAAATTTAATATATTTTGTTTTAATTTATTAACGATTTCTATAGTTTCTAACAATACAAAAAGAATAAAGCCAAATTTTTTGCAAAGAAAACAAATAACATTTCTTAACTCTATAGACATAATAATATTGTGTACAAGAAAGTGTCTTTAAATATTGCTTGAAAATCTGTAGAAATAATGTTCTAAGTAATACAAAGTTACAGTATGAGTTATAAATAATTATCTCAATGGTTTTTTACTTATTAAGTTTGTAAAATTATTTTAATTTTTATGAAATATAAAAAGTACCAATCCGTTCAAATATATAAATATTTTTATATAAACAAAATAAATAATTTTAAATTCACTAATACTTAAGGTAAGATCAAATAAATATACCTATAAATTTGTATACTTTCTAATAAGATATTGACCGGTTTATGAAAAGATTTAAAAAAATAACGATTGTCTTTATGGAAAAAAATATTAAATTAAATATCTTGATAATTTATTGACATATAGTTTTACGTAAGGCAAACTTGCAGTATAAATTTTAAATAATTATCTAATAAAATAGTTTACAATTTATAAATTTCGTAAAATTTGAAAAATATGAACTTTATAATAAAAAAATTATAGTTAATAAACAGCATGTGTTTTATGCTGTCAAAAATGCAGCAAATTTTTTTTGTATATATTCATAAAATTAAACATTATATATTTATTTTTTCAAAATTAATTTACACAAAATAATAAAATTTAATGTGCATACAAAATTTGGTAACGATTTATCAAGTAGTTTGGAAACTATTTCAATAGGATATAAAAAAAGGGGTCACATATAGCCACACAAATACACACACGGACGGACGGACGTACAGAAAATGAAATATAACAATCGAAAATCTTTACCAATACAAATCTTTCTTTTTGAGAATTTAAAGCATAACGCATATCCTTTATATTGCTATAAGAAAAAATAAAATAATTTTCATCTAATCTATCAAACATATAATAGGATCATTATATAAATCTATTGTATTAAAAGAAATACTAAATACACACTGCTTTAAAAAAAAGAATTAATGCAATCTCAAATGTATGCGTCCCTTAAATTTAAACAAGTTTAAAAAATTACTTATTTTTTATCTAAAAAATGTTTTTTGTTTGCTTGATCGATTTTACTCTAAAAAAGAAAAACAATAAGCTTTTGGTGAAGTGTGTGATCCAATAAATCAGCAAGCTGCAGCTTGTTGATTGAAAATAGCTTGGTCAATGCGAAACTCACTTAAAAAGGGGCATTCCCTTGTGCACATAAAATACATGTCATTAGAAGTGAACCAGCTATATACTATGATTAGTACTGTTATTCAAACTCTTACAAAAAAGTTTAATTTCTTAAAAAAATTCAAGCTGCAAAATTATTATTTCGGAGCCAAGGAAAATAAGAAAAATTAGAAGAGCATTATTTTTAAAGCAGCATATTACTGGACGCAGGTCGCGATAAAGAGCGCGTGCTGGGAACGTACTAGAAGCTGCAAGTCAAGCCGAGCATGCTCATCGTTCCGCGTTATCTATACTTGCTCCGCGGCGCGGACAGCGAGCAATATTATTCGCAGGCGGCTTTAGAGGCTTCAGCCGATTTTTTCGCGTCACCTTGCGAGTGTGGCTGTACATGTATGTGCGTGTGGGTTTGCGTATAAAATTACAGCCGCACACGCAAAAGAGATAAGCGGCGAGTAGTCGTAGCCGCATGCGTGACAGACTGTCAAGAAGGCAGAAACATATATAGATATAGGAATTTGAAAAAGGAAGAAGTAGGAAGGGGGATTGAATCGGCCGATATCAGATCAGCATCAGCTCAGTCGGCTACATAGCGGCCAGAGCCGGTGATTGGCGCGCTTCTCCGTGCTCCGAAAAGAGTAAGATCACGCTTGCCGCTAGTGTCCAGCTCACATGGAGTCGTCAGCGAAATAGCGTTTAGCTTTCGCCTCTTGCGGCTCTATTATCCAGTAGAGTATCGAGTGTGAAACAATATATAAGGATAGCAGCTCTCGCAGCGGTGACGGCCTACTAGCGGCTGTCAAATCTAGGAATAATGGACGATCAGGTATCGGTGGGCTTTGCGGAGGTAATTGCGCGCTTGGAATTTACTATATCAATATATCTTTACATCTCGCTTCTGTTCTCTCTCTCTCTCTCGTTCCCTTCTGTCTTTTCTGAGTTTCGTGGCTGGACTATAAATAGACGGCAACGGACGAAACGCCGCTGAGTATTTTCTATTTCTGACTGCGGCGTAGCTATATACCCACGCTACGGTAGCGAAAGTCACGCAAGAAAAACTTTGTAAACAATGAATAGGTCTGTTCTTTGCCGAGGCGGTTTATTAAGCTATTGCTGGGTTATTCGAGGACTTTGCTCAATATGAATTATTAATGAAATATATATTTACAAGCGAAATGGCGCGACTAACATGGCGGATTCAATTCGTGTATACAATTCGTGCGGGCGAGATTAATACAGATGAATGAAGATGAAGATATATGTTGAGTACTGATACTGATGGATTGAGATTACGACTTCTTTATTTAAAAATTTAATTTTAATTTTTTTTTTTATTATTTTTTTTTCATTTTCACATATTAATATTAAACAATAAAATAATTAATAATAGTAATTGAGTTGAATTATTTTAATTAAGGTCAATGTTTTCAGGAGAATGATTGGTAAAGGCTGGTATATGTTTTAGGACATTTAGTTCTGCATATATGCACTGCTTTGTTAGTTTTCTTATCTGGTTTCCTTATTTTTCTCGTAAATATACATTGTGTAAATCATATATTTTAAGGGAATTATTTAGAATAACAATATAGAGACAAAATTTTCAAATATTCAAGTTTTAAAATGTTATTTGAAAATGATTAGTCACTGATTTAATCTTTATGGTAGATTACTCTAATGATAAGCAAAATAAACCATATTTAATTTAAGAATCAATTCGATTAAATTCGATTTTCACTAATAAATGAGAGAATGTAGTAAGTTTTCCATGCGAACCACATACCAAAAATTGAATTTTCTCATATTAGGAAATAGTACTAAATTACGCAACTGGTGCGCAAAGTAGATGATTTCCACACGAGTCGATTTTGATGACAAAGACAAGTGTAAGGAGCATCTATGCTCACGAGTTGCCTATACAATTTTTCCTGATAACGGGTGAGAACCTCAAGGTTGATATATTCGGAGTTTATTTTACGCGAGCAAAAATCCCCTTCCTTAACTTGGTGAAAGAATTAAGATGCTTTGATTTCAGAAGTAAAAGCAAAATAAATTATCAATTAATTAATTTTTTCTGTAATAATTATTATTTGTGTAGGTACTTATCGATTTCGTTAATAATATAATATCGTTTATCGATTAATTTTTTGTAAAAGTTAAAATTATGTATTAATTTCTGGAATGTAAAAATAAGTCAATAACCTTAAAGATAAGTCAGTTTTCATAAGATTTTTTATGCCATCTTATGGATAAATTTCCTAGCAAATCGTCTTTTTTTCAGGTCTAGCCTTTTGTTATTTTTTAGTAAGATAATAATTTTTTTAATAAGATTCTATCCACTCTATTGGTATATACAACCAGGGAACTTTTTTAAATATAGTTACTTATTTGAAAATTTATAATTTTTTTTATAATTAATTGAGAATAATCTTTTATGATTGACGTTTTTTATAATAAATTTGTATCAATTCAATTTCAGATTCAAAATCGACAAATCAAAAATTTTTTAGTATTCTGATCATAAAAAATGATTTGACTGCACGATATATAGCAGTATTTCGTCGGCATTTTTAAACGACATTAAACTATGCTATGTTGCAATCTGGAACTTTGATGTCGGAATTTTCTCTGAGGTACACATTGCATACACTAACATAAGTGTGTTTGCTTTTACTATTAAAATAATATGCCCGAGTGAAATTAAAAAATGGTTAATTTGTTTTCTTTGAGAGTCGCATGTTTTTTAATTAACATAAATAACATATTTGTAAATGTATACATGTTTGCTATAGTAAGATACAATATCTCTTAATTTGCCTCTATGGCGAATTATTAGTTTGAAAAAAGAAAATTTTCATACAATTAAGAGTAAACTTCGAATCGGTTAGTAATGCGAAATTACGAATTTGGCACCTCGAAAATTTTCTCGCCTCGCATGCAAATACACCGATTCGAATCAAAATTTCAAATTCGAAAGGAGCGATACAAAAGCTGAAAGAACTCGTTCGGTCAATTATGCAAACTAATTAACTGATTAGAATTGCAATTCGTAGATTGTCACTCCAATGAAAGAAATCAGTTGGTTTCACACCTGCTCAAGTGAGCATCAGTGCTAAAGTGTCTCTCCTCGAGAGTTTTACAAAAGGTCGAAATAATATACAGACCGACTGGAGAGTCGAGGTCTACATATTCTAGCCGGCATATACGAAAATTGCTCTTATAGCGGCTCAGCTCAACCTCAATCCTATTTCGTAACAGGAGCAGTGCGCGTGTGAACGCACCTTACCCGTTCTATCTTCGGCTTTCGAAAAATTCGGCTTCCCGTCTTTTCGACTCACGCTCTCGTCATCGCCGAAAATCCAGCCGTAGTACTATACTATTGCGTACCGAAGCCGCATATTGTATATGACGTAATATATACATTTATATATATTATTAGGTACTCGCGCACTTATAGGCCTGTGTATGCTCGCGACTCTCGCCTTTTCCCACTATACTCGATCTTCGCGCTGCGAACACACGTGTACATACGCATACTTGCGCCGCGTTTTTTTGTCTCTCTCTCTCTCTCTGTCTCGGGCTCGCTGCAGGCTGCAGGCGGCTGGATAGCTGGATTCCTTCTGACGCGCTTCCGCGCGCCTTCGCGAGGTGCCCTTCCAACTTCCAAGTTTTAAGAGATAGGTGTACTTGTACTTATATCTAGAGCAACGAGTTACCAGACGCAAGATAACCACGTGCTTTCTCGGGCTACGTGAATTCTGCGCAAAGGCGACACTCTCCCGCTCTCTCGGGTGTTTGCTATTCAATCTCAGGCAACTATTTCGATGACGAATCCACATCAGCCGGTAAAGTTTAATAATTATATATGCGCATTCGCTTCTTTTTTACATTTTTTTGCTTCTTTAGCTCAAGCTCTTTTTCACGACTTCTTCGGCCGGAATTTTTTAGTTTTTTTGCCTGCGCGCCTCCAGTCGTATACGTTCACTATTGCGTTTAAACGTGTAACCTCAACTTCAAGGTTTTCCTCTGTTCTCTGGAGAAAAAACCTAGTAGATACCCAAGTTGTTTTAGCATGAAAATTTGTATCTTTATGTTTTGAAGCAAAAACAAATACTATGCAGTTTTAATCTCTAAACTTCAGTAATTCTTAACACTTTTTTTAATTATCTCATGAGTCACTGAGAAAAAATTAATAAAATTAACCTAGTTGATATTGCTACAATCAGATCGTTGAGATTTTTATCGTTTACTATAATAACATAGATAGTAAATTAACTAGATTCTAGAGTAGCCCTACAAGTAGCACTCAGCAAATAAATTCTAACAACAAAAGCTACATAGAAAATGATGATATTGTCAATTTGCATATTATTAGATTATTAGAATTAGCAGATTTAAGTTTATAAAATAAGTGTAGAACATTAAAACAGGATACGAGATTTAAAATTAAACTTAAAAGTTTTAAAACGTAGTTAGCGTTGCTATAATAGAGAAAATAGTTTATTAAAAGACTCCGTTAATGCTAACTATGTTGTACCTATTAAATTCTACTAATAATATAAAAGGCCAAAAATAACATAGTTGCAGATACTAATGAACACAGTAAAGCCAACTATTTATTTTTTTAGTTTAATGGCCAATACTAATGCTGATTTGTTTGTCTCATTTTCAATTAATGATTGAAATAACAATATTATAAAAAAATTATTTTATCTATTTTAATCAAATAATTAACATATGAAATCATAAATTTTTCAGGTTGTGCCTATATTGGCTGCAGTTGGAACAGTTCTGGCAGTTGGTGTAGCAGTAAAGTTATATCTGTCTTTCAAAGATGACAAAAAAAAGAAAGTACTTCTGGAAGAAGCTACTGTGAAATACAGCTTGCCTCTTGTTGAAAAACAAATTATAAGTCATGACACAAGGTTATTTAGATTCGGTTTACCGAGTAAGGAACACATCCTTGGCCTTCCAATTGGACAGCACGTTCATTTAACGGCAAACATAAATGGTGAGGTTGTTATAAGGGCATATACTCCAGTTTCCAGTGACGATGATTACGGACATGTTGACCTTGTTGTTAAAGTAAGAAATTTCTTGTTCATTATGTTTCAAATTGATAGATATATTTTACAATACTATCAAATAATTTGTAGGTTTACTTTAAAAACGTCCATCCGAAATTCCCAGAGGGAGGAAAGATGTCACAACATCTTGAAAGTCTGCAAATTGGTGATACGGTAGATTTTAGAGGACCTTCTGGTCGACTTGTTTATAATGGAAAGGGTAAATTTGCTATCAAATTACTTAGGAAAGAACCCCCTGTAGAATATTCTGCTGCCAAGGTAAAAATAAATAGTAAATTAAATAAATATTAATATTTGTAAAACATTTTTAATTAAATATGTATTTTACTATTGTAGGTGGTAATGATTGCTGGTGGTACAGGTATTACACCAATGTTGCAACTTATTAGAGCTATAGTTAAGGATCCAGAAGACAGGACACAAGTATCTTTGCTTTATGCAAACCAAACTGAAAAAGACATTTTACTTAGAGATGAGTTAGAGGATGTTGCCAAACAACATTCTGACCAAGTTAAAGTTTGGTATACTATTGATACAAGCAGCGAAGGTTGGAAGTACAGTACAGGCTTTGTCAATGCTGATATGATCTCTGATCACATGTATCCTCCTTCTGACGACACAATTGTACTTATGTGTGGTCCACCTCCAATGATAAATTATGCTTGCACACCAAATCTTGATAAACTAGGATATGATTCCAAACTGCGGTTTGCTTATTGAAATTCCACTTAATTATTAAAAGATCTGAAGAGGTTTTAATATTCTTTAGATTTTTTATGGATTTTATGAAGTTTGTTAGTCTTCTTTTTGTAGTCAGAAAGTGTTGAGGTGGAATATTTCCACTTGAGAATGTACAAATGATGATGCAGCTGTTTTATTGTATATTATTCATGAACAAGTTATTTATTAAAGTTGTAAAAATATTTGATATTAAATCTGTGTTGATTTTTTTTAATCCATAAATTAGACACTTTTAATCATATAAAATATGTGAATTTAATTTATTTAGTATACTTTTACATTAAAAATGTTTACAATCGTAGAAAATATTTATTAAGCTTAGTATCGGTCAAAAATATTTAGAAGCGCATTTTCTATTGATAAAAAAGAACTAAATTTGTATTCTTCTGATTTGATGAAATACTTTTGTTTGTCAACATGACAAATACTACTAATCAGATATATATGTAGATTTTGTTGAAATTAGAAAACGTGCACATATATAATAATATTATTAAACTTTTACCGCTTGATGAGTGATAAGGTATAAGCGCGACGTTCAGCTCAATCAAATGCTTAGTTCATTTAAAAATTCTGAAATAAAATATTTAACAAGCACGGTGATCCGGAACTCGCTTCCTAGGCGCTGCTTTCAAAATGTCATCAACTCTAAGAATCATTTCAGCAGCTTCTGCTGCACTGAGAAGTACTTGCCTTTTCACAACCCACGATTCCGTAATACCAAGTTTCTTCATACAAGCAATTTCTCCTTTCTCCATGTCTATAAAAAATAAAAGTTTACAATTTTTATTTCATTTTAAGAACTTTGTTTTTGTCTAGTCAGAGTTTCTGCTACAATAAATAGAATAATCATTTTTACAAAAAATCTAATAGTGAATAAGCAAACATTTTTATTCAATAGGAAATTTGAAAATTTAAAATTATTTTCATGAAAACTTTAACCTATCAAAAATTGAAAGAAGAATCAATTTTTTTTCATAGTTCAAAGTGAAACTTAAAATATTGAACTGATATAGATTTGTGATTAACTTGAAAAATTATTAAAAAATATTTTTTTATTTTGAAATAAAAGAAACCATTTAAATTTCCAATAATAAAACTTAGGAACTGATAAAAACAATCTATACTCACCTAGACCCATGGTGTAAGCACCAGAATTGTGAGCAGCTCTAAGTTCACTGACAAGTTGAGCAGAGTCGTAGCCACCGTTATCGGCAATGACGGTAGGTAGCTGCTGCAAGGCTCGGGCGAAGGATTCCATGGCTACGGCTTCCTTGCCGGGCGTGGCAGCGGCTGCCTTCATCACAGCACATGACATGACCATTTCGCTGCATCCACCACCGTAAACTATTCGCGACTCACGTACTGTCGATGTCAATACGCATAAGGCGTCGTGCAGTGACCGTTCCGCTTCATCCAGAATTTGCTGTGTGGCACCACGAATGACGATGGTGCAAGCTTCGCCAAGTGCAACGCCAGAGAAGCGCATAATGGTATCTTCACCGATCATTATCTAACAAAATAGATTTTCGTAATTAAAATAGTTATTTTTACGGCGAATAATTATTTTAATTATCTTAGATTATTTTCCAGAAATAATTATTAGAAAGAACTTAAAATTTCTTTCTGTTACAAGTAAATTACATACCTGTTCTATCGCAGCGCACTTGCCAAGCTTAACTAACTCAGGATGATCGAAAGTGCTTACAATTTCTCCACCAGTCACAAGGGCTAATCTTTCAATTCCGTCAAAATCTGCGTGTTCAATAGCCATCACTCCAGCATCAGCAAACAATTGTTCTGGGTAGTTGTAAATCAGTTGCCTGTTGATAAATACATTACAGCCGTGTTTGATGATTTTATCTACTTTGTCCTATAAAAAAATGTTTTATTTTAGTTAAGAAGAATAATTTTTTTCAAAAAGAGTTATAAAATTGACTATAAACTGTACCTTCATTTTTTCTTTTTCTGCTAATTCCAATTCAGCAATCTTAGCCATTGAATCCACACGAACTCTTGAACCAAATACCTGTAAAATACATTATTAAATAATATGTTTCAACATTTTTTTGAAAACATTGCTATTAAATGTACATAACAAATACATACCTTAATTTTATCAGTATCCATAGGAGTATTAGCAATAAGAATTTTAGCATCAGCTATTTTTTGAGGTTGATGCATGCCTGGCTTTTTGTCCAGAAGGAATCCCTCATCCAAAAAGGAGTCTGCTAACGTTGCTCCTCTCTTCTTAATGATTTGAATAGCTGATAAGTTACCTGATCCTTTCAAACGAAGAACTGCATCTACTGCTAACTTGCTGAAATGTTCTTTGTGTTGTGATAGAATTTTGGAACTTAGTGTAGTACGAGCAATATTTAAGAGATCTTCACGAAAATGTTCTGGATCTGCAGAGTTATCAGCTGCTACATTTTTCAGTGCTTCTCTTGCAACTGCAGTGGCATTTCTCCATCCAGCAATAATAGTTTGTGGATGAATCTTTTGATCAATTAATTTCTCTGCTTCTTTTAACAATTCAGAAGCTGTAAACAATTAAAATAACTATGATTAGTACTACTGTTTATTCAATTGGATCATTATTTTTTACTATAAAAAAATAGATAATTAAAAATTTATGTTTTGGTTTTATTAGAATTTTATTTTAATTCATGGAGTATTATTTTTAGAATAAGTTAAATTTATTTTACAAAAAACAAATAAAATTAGTAGGAAACTTACCAAGTACTGTGACAGAAGTAGTACCATCTCCAACCTCGTCATCCTGAACTCGTGACATGTCTACCAAAATTTTAGCAGCTGGGTTATCAACACCCACATTCTTGAGAATTGTGGCACCATCATTTGTGACCTGCACCGTGCCTGCAGTTCTTCCATGAGCTACCAGGATTTTATCCATACCCTTTGGGCCAAGTGTTGACTTGACTAGGTCTCCAATGGCTATTGCACCAACGAACAAACTCAGCCTAGCAGTCTCAGCTTTTTCTTCTTCTGCCTCATTTTTCAAAATTCTTACTGGATTTAACGACACCTTAAACAAATGTGTTTTTATATACTACAGTGCATATTTCAATTTGAATATCTGCAACGTTTATTGGCGTCGCGCTACATTTCTAACCATAAAAATTGAGCTAAAGTTTTGTTGTGACTGTCATGTTAATATTTAATAAATATTATAAATGATCTTCATTATTTGTTTATTAGAAAAGAATTTATGAAAAAAGGTCGTAATGATTAAAAATCCTGTAATAGAAAGAAATTTTTCGCATATATGAGGCACGTGCGCCATTTGTCACTGATTCGTAGGATGGCTCACTAATTCAGCTCTTTTTACGAAATTTCACTCGTGAAAAAAGAAAAAAAATTAAAATAACAAATAATAAATTAACTTTATGATAAAGAAAGGCAGAGCTTGGAATATTTTGCTTTAATCAGGCATACTTACCATGTTGTATTTTTTGTAAATAAATTATTTTAAACACTAATAACCGGGCGCAATGTAACTTAGTAGCCGCTCCCACTCCGCAGCCCACTCAAGAAAACATGGACACAAAAGACACCATACACGAGGACTCGCGATATTTTCCAGCTCTCTCGCACACTCGATTAGAAGCGAGCTCCGATAGTCCGATCCTTTGCCTTCTTCGTGATGTAGCAATTAACAATTTTAACAATTCTCTTTCAAATACGATCTGTCAATGCAAATATTATGTCGGATTTACTAGTAAAATGAAAAGTGTTTTGTTATTGAGGGATAAGAATGAAAATACGCTACCAAATTTGAAAATAATTTGACAAAATGCAAAGTTTTGAACGAGCAGAAAGGAGTCCAAATCCGTTCGATCTTCGATTTTCGATAAGTCGTGTGCAGCGAGAGAATGACTAGTGAGAGTTGAGACTTGGTGGCGCTTGAGAGCACGCGAGCTCGTCACGTGGTAGTTGGCTCTGCTTGGCTCCGAATTCGATTCCTTATAAGGTCATCATTCGCTTAAATATATAAATCTCTGCCTTACCAACTGACT
>JAPYZB010001503.1:0-14310 GCA_030522745.1 Eupelmus kiefferi | reverse complement strand
GTCACAGCTCCGACTAATTTAGCCATTTTATCTCTTTTTTCAGAACCACGGCTCTGCAAAGGTTCGCCTTCCAACGAAAAATATGGCGCAGAGCAGTCCGGAATCGATTGTTCCGTAGAATGCAGAAAATTCCGAATTCTTCGCGTTTCTAATTCTAGTATAGAGAATGGATAAGTACGACTACAGATGATATAGATATCAGTTGCTGTGCATATGCTGTTTAGATTGTGCTTTAATTACGCTTTACGCGTTCTGAGTCATTTAAAAAATTAAAATTTAATTATCTAAAAAAAATTTAATAAGTTTAAATGAACAAATTGAATGTTATTACGTCATATTGTTATTGTACTTATAAGGAAAAAAGGCGCATTTATGACATGGGTTTATGTGCATAAATAATTCAAATTTTTGTAAATTTGTAAAATTTGAATGCAAGCAAATTTATGAAAAGCAAAAATTTATTATGTACTTTTGAAAATATTGAATATTTTACACATTTTTATACACATTTTTACAAAATAGATCTTTTTAATAACTAAGCTATAGAAAGAACTGAACTCTTGTTGAGTTATAATGTAACTTATTGCAATATACCTATTAGATTATAATATACAAAGCTGTGCATACATTTTATATTAAATGTTCATTTAGTTTTCTAAATCAATAAATGCTTGGATTTTGATAATTATATTAATATATTAATAAATTATTATTGCATAGACATTACAATAAGATCAGGAAATTTGAAGCTTCTTACTACACAAAGCAACTGCAATTTTTAAAGTTAAATAAAAAAAATCGCATTATAAGATAAAAAATATATTAACAAAATAAAGAGTCTGTATATAATTCAAATTTCCATGAAATGTTAGGTTTATGATTTTCACAAAATTTATACACAATTCACGTTTTATGAGCATAGAATTTTATTAATTATCATGTAATAAACGAGTATGCAATAGAGTTTCACTGTGTAAAAAGGAAATACATACGTAATTAGTTTTCAGATTGAATCAATCTATTTCGCCAGTCTCACATGAAATTAAAATTATAAAATTTATAATATTTATTGTACAATCATCATCAATCCCAAGACTTTACTCTCAATTCTGGTTCCAGAATAGACCAATTAGGAGAGTTTTTTTCCTTTGACAGCCAGTTAAAGTCATCAATGGAATTCCAATTGTTAATTTTGGGGTCCAAGCCAGCTAATTTGAAATGGTTTGTTTGATCTTCATATGTCCAGTTGTAAGGAGCTACATATATCTGTGTACAATCCTCAATGATTGCCCTGCTTGTTACATGCAAATATATTGTACAATTTGTAGAAGAATGCAATCTTAGTTGCTGACAAGCAAAGGCAAATGTACAATCACGGCAATCATCCACAAAAACAGATGTTGTCACTGGTCCAATCAGAACAGTACATTGAACAAGGCTAACCATATGAAGCGTGTTTGGTGTTCCATATATTCGAACAGTACACCTTGTTAAATCGGACAGTAACACATCATTTTTATTCACATTTTCAGCATCCAGCACTAATTTTTCACCTACTTTTCCCAACAACATGCATGTGTTATCACCATATTTATTATAAATTTGTTTATTGTTCTGTTTTCCTACACCATTTGTTGCAATGCTTTCAGCAATCTTTAAGTCTTTTAATCCATCTGTCACATCACTTGGTTTTTCAGATGATTTTTTAATGACCCTCCGATTTTTAAATCCAAACTTTTTTCTTGGTACAAGCTTAGCTTCTAATTGTGCTGCATCATTTTCCAAAATTTGAAGTGCCTCTTGAGCTTTGCGGATATCATAGACTTTTAGAAATATTTTTGATTCGAATAAATAATTTTTTAACATCAATATATCTTTATTTGCTTTATCAAAAATTTCTGATAGTGATGATACTGGTGCTGATTCGGCACTATCCAGTAGGTCTCTGATACTCTTACAGGTGGAGTAAAAAGCATCTTTAAAGTAGCTGGCTTGCTCCGTTTCTACAATAAGCTGTTGTTTCTCCTCCTTGCGCTTTTCAATTACATTTTTGCGCTCTCTGTCCCTCTTATTTATGCGCTCAGACAAGCTTTCTTCGCTTGGAGTGTTGGATTCCATTATACTTTCGTTTCTGTTGGAAAACATAACTTCCATCATGATTAAAATCTCACAATCAGAGAGTTACAAGTACTTACATCGTATGTTCTCTACTACAGAAATCGTTATCTCTTGTGATCATTTGAATTTTCCCTGATCATTATATTAACAACCACTAGGCTCAGGTAATCTACTCTACTTTTGTTTATCATGGATAAGGGATGTCGCAAAAACGCCATTGGACATTTACTGCAAATTTTTGGTTTCAAGGAAAGCCTTCTCGTCTTTCTCCTGTAGTCTTGACCCTTTGTTTGCTGCTCTATCAAACATGTAGTATGACTTTAGAACAAATGGTGCCTTCTCTTGCATATAATACCTGAAATCTGCAATGCAGAAAGTTATAAAAACGTTCATTATCAATTTACAGTTGCTTCTCTATAGGTTAGTCATATCAAATCTACACAAACTAAAACTCAAACATCACAGATACAATACGGAAAATTCGCAAAAGACTACTTAAAAAAAAGTAAAAAAGTAAGATTAATCCAGAAACTGAAGCTACCAGATCCCGAAAAAAGAGCGACGAAACGCGCGCAACTCCAACAAAATACAAAAGCCCACCAAGTCGAACTTTCTGCAGTCCGCACGTACACCCTCCCAGCTACATCCGCAGCCAAAATATACACCTACTTTTTCCCGCACAACGAAATCGCGCTCCGAGAGCAGCTCGCCAAAGCAGTCCGCCCTGAAAAGGTGCTACTCGCACAGACACCGTCAGGACACTCTCCCAGTCAGTGGGCGCGCGCGCTTGCGTTTGTATGCGTGATTACGTATATAGGTGCGCGATCGCGAGTATGTAGAGAGCGAGAGACGGCGAACGGGGAGCTGCAGCAGCAGCAGCGCGCAGGGAGAGGAAAAAAAATGGTGTACGTGCTGGCGCTGGAGCCTAACCTATAAAATCAGCGAATCCTACAGGACGAGTTGGAATGACTCACCTTGGGAGCCTTTCAGGCGCTTGTAAAGGTAGTAGCTGGCGCCGAAACACAGGACCTCCGCGGCGATGATCAGCTTGATCGCCGTAAAGAATATCTGGCCGCCGCCCTTTGGCCTCTTAACCAGCATAATATCTCTTCGCTCTCGCTCTAGCGCCGATTTCCAAATATGGAAATCATCAATACTCAAAGGCCCAGTCGGTCCCCAAGCCGCGTGTGGTATACACAGGACACCGTCACTGTGTGATAGCCGTTCTCTGCTCGACTCTCTGCAGCACGAGGAGGTAGCTTTACAGTGCACGGCTTGTGTGATTCATGCGTATGTGCGCGCGCAGATGACTAGACTGAGTGTGTGTGCGACTGCGTCTGGCAAAGGAATTGTCGCTTTGCGCGAAATAGAAAAAAAGGTGGTAGAATTGCTGGAGTTCGCGGGCTAATCTGAGACTTTGTTTCTATTTATATAACTGAGACAAAGAATTGGAATTGCAAAGTTGAAGCTTAATGGCTGTGATTTATTTGAGAAAGATTGAATCTTATTGGAGACTTGGGGAGATTTATACGTATTAGTATAGTGATCAAGCTTTTTGATCATTGTTTGGTTTAGATCTCAGTTTGTTGATTAAAACTCATTCTAAATTATTTGAGAATGGATAATTAAAGATAGAAATAAATATTTTGTACTAAAAAGAATTATATTAACATTTATATCTTTAGGCCAGAATAGGGAATTGGCCTAAGTGATCAGAAACAACTTAGGAGCTTACAGTATTCAAGCGGTCTTACCAACTCGCATTGTTCTACTGAACACAATTGAAATTTCTTTTTAGTAATTATAGACAGTTTTATAAAAAAAAAACTTTAAGTTAATAATTTTAACACCTCTTTTGTGTTTAATTCGTATGAATTTTTTTTTTCAAAATAATTATCCAATTTTATCAATAATATATCGACTTTATAATAAAGAATGTGGCTGGCTGTTTACTCTGTCTTTTTCTACTGATTTAAGTAGAAATGGCCAATTTATTAAAATTGAGTGATCTTCCGAATTCTGTCAGATGATTTTGTCATTTGTCAAATTTACTTTTGAAATAATATTATATCTTAATTATAATATTAAAATCTTATAATAAATTTATTAAATATTCATGTTTAAAATAAATAACAACTAAACAACAGTTGGAAAACTAAAAATAATAAAGAAACTAATTTTCTAGAAATAATTAATTTAAATTATTTATTTTAAATAGCTTTTCATAACTTTATCTTACCTTACTATTAAACGGTGTAAGATATAAACAAAAATGAAATAGCCAACTAAGAGAAATTTAAATTACTTCCACTACAAAGAGCAATGAGTAATCGAGGCAATTTATTAAAAACTATAACATAAACCAAAGATTCTCATATTTTAGATTCTTTACATGTTTTTGTTTCTCGAGTTTCTCGAGATCCTCGGCACGTAATATTTTTTTATACTTCCTTTTTAGCCCGTAATCGTAAATTAGTATTGTTTGATTTTTGTGATCTCTTACATATGGAATTAGTAAAATGTGCGTAATTTCGGAACAATTTTATCTCTCTATCTCTCTCTTTTAATTTTGTTTTGGTTTTCTTTTAGATTTTCATGGCAGTCATCCTAGAAAAAAAATTAAGCGTATCCGATTCTCAAATCAGATCCGAATAATTTTTTCTTTGGAAGTTAATAAACAACGACATTTTTAGTAATATAAATGACGAGAAAAAAATGATGATTCGTCGATAAAATTGAAAATCAAAAACAAACATCGTTTATATATATGTATATGTTTCACCATTCTATCGGAGATGCATGTATATAGGCGGGAAAACGCTATTTACGCCAAGCGCTTCACACATTATCATTGTTACTTTTTTTTTCTTTATCTATTATACAAATACAAATACATTCAAGTTTGTTTTGTTTTTTCATTTACTTTTTCTTTACTGCTTTCTCTCTCTCTCTCTTTCTCTCCCTCTCTCTCGAATCTATCTATACGGTATTGATGATTAATCAAAGTTTTACAAAATGCTGCACAACTTCGCGCACTATATGATTAATTAATTAAACACATACGTCGCGGTAATTTACAAAGCGAAGAATACATAAGGCCATTCAATTAATCGTTGGGCCAAAGAAGAATATATATAGTACAGGATTATTATGTAACATAAGTTTTCATTACATCTCTTTACAGGATCGATTATCTTCTTTCTTCACCTTTCATTTCACTCTCAGCGGCGAATCGCTACTTTTCTTACTTTATTTTACTTTACTTTTTTTTTATAACATTGCACAAAAGGAGAGATCTCGAATTCGCCAGTCCGTACTTTTTTTCCCTCGTATGTAAATATATAAATATAATTGTAATCGGTAGCCCACTGCTTCTTCTCTTTCCGCTACTTTAATTGCATAGAGATTATATGTGTCAATGCCGTAAGCTAGATTTTTTTTTTAATACTGCGTTATATATGTTTATAATGTGAAACGATCGATGCTATACAATATTTTTCTCTCTTCGGATTTCCCCTGCGAAAATCGCCGGATTCCGAGCAAGAGCCACAGCTGAAGGTATCATTCATTGTTTCTTTTTTTCTGTTTGCAAGTTTCACTATTACGTGGCGAAACGTCCACTTGCGATGATCACACACAGATTATATGTATATAGCATAGACTACGCGTACGGAGGTTGGCAGTTTTGATATTTCTTTTATTTATCGCATTTATTTGCTGTATTTGTAGCTTATTTGAGACTGCCGACTGGATAGAAGATTTTTTAATGATATGATCATAAAATACGTAAGACACTCGGATTAAGGGATCTTTGTTAATATAAACATTCTTCTGGCAACAAATGCATTATTCTACTCAAGAAAACAAGCTTATAATTTGCATTATTTTTTTATGTACAATTTTTGCATATAATTTGATGTTTTTAAAATAAATTTTCTTACATAATAAACGTCAACAAAAATTACTTTTCTCTATAGTTAAAGAACCATACATGCATATCCAGTTAGCATTCTCCCTTCTACATTTAATAGTAAAAATACATGACCGACCAATATTTTAACAAGTACTTATAATTTGTTTTAAATTTAATTTCGACAAGCGCTTCAAAAAATCATTTTTTCCCTTACGTATATATGCGTGATCACAGCTTATGAAACGAAATTACTAATTTTACTGCCCACCTCTTATATCGTACCGATTATTATAACAATAGGTTTCTTTTTTCTTGAATATTACGAATACTAAAATTTTTTATTCATAACGTGCATATAGTACTTTTAATGGGACTTCACGTTCTCGTGGACGCTAGTTTTATTTTGCATCAATGATGACAATGTGATTTATCTGAAATGTGGCCTGAAACATACCGAGGGTGAAAAAAACCGTTCGGAAACTTTAAAAGTTCATTGCTTGATTTTGCTATTGACTAGTAACCTAGTATTCTCTTTGATTTACTTACAGTTTTTATTTATTCTTTACCCGTTTAAATATTGCATGGATTCTATAATATCGTAGAATCGTTTTATTTTGGAAAATAAATTTAAGAAAATATATTCTCTTTTATAATGTAATAAAAAAATATAGATTATATGATAAATGATGGTCTCTAAACCGTTTGAAAAATTTGAAAAAGTCATCAAGTACATAAATAGAAGAAATGAAAAAGAATGTCAAAATAATTTAGTAAACATTTGCAAAGTAATAAAAACATTATTAATTTAACTTAAATAACTATGTTTAGAGTTTAGACTTTAGAGTTTCCGAACGGTTTCCTTGTTTGGATGAATTTTGTATGGCACAGTATTTTTTCGATCAGTTGTACCAGTGACAAAAATAGAATTTCTACAAGTTAGATTTTTCGCTTATTTCCTCTGTATTTATAATATATATATTTATATTCTATCTAATTTAATAATCAAATTGCATTGGGTAGCTGTACATACGACATTTATGTATATCTTGTATATATACTTGTGATCTTGTGCCGTGTTAAAAACACACATTTGCAATCGACTAGCTTTTTTGTTCAACGATGAAGCTTCTTTTTACAAGTGTTAATTTGAAAGACAAGGTTCAATAATTGATTTACAAATAATCCGCTTAGAAAGTAATGATGCAATTAATGTTTGGATTTCCGGATGCAATGATACAAATTTTTTCGGCATTTCGATATCAACATTTTTTTCTCCTTTTCATCGATGTATTGCTTCATGTAAGTCAACTATGTTATTATATTATACAATACTTTTTATTTACCCTAGTGAAATCACGTTAAAAGAACTCACTCGAAGCCTAAAAAGTCGTGTGTAGAGCGCCTCTTTTTACTTGCGTGTACGTGTCTGTGTATGTACGTGTATTTTGATGCGAATGAGAATAAAAATGAAATCTGCCGAGAGCAATTAAAATGCGTTCGAGTAGTTGTCCGTTTTATTTTTTATATTCTTTTTCATTTTGAGCGAAAAAGTGGTCGATTTGATTTTTAAAACTGTCGTTTAGTTTATGGAACATACAAGTGCTAAGGCACTCAAAGTACATCCAGCAGTCGATGACTATTGCATCATGTACGTGTTATTACATATACAATTATGATTGAATGATACATTCTTGAAAGTCAAACATCTATATTATAACCTTCTCGTATCCAATAAGTGCTTTTCCTCATTCATATACTTTATTGTGAAAACTTTTTCTGTACAATTGTTTTTCTCCTTTCCTTATTTTTTCCTCTCGCTCAATGTGCCTTCAACTTTTTTTCTTTCTTTCATCGACCAACAACGATACAAGAGTTTTATATTGATGTATCTACGCCGATGTTTCTCTATAGATGTATGCGACTTTAAAGCATTGCAATTGTCTCAGTGATTAATGCACGCAAAAATAGAATCTGTTCCATCGCTTTCTTCTGCCCCGTTTGCGCGAAATATATTTCGGTATTTTCTGCAACGTCCTGCAAGATTCTGCCAGATACGCTTATATTTAAATCCCGATTAGTGTTATTTTTGTCTTTCCGCTGGGTGACCCGCGCTCGGTCGTTGCTTTTCTTTAGAATATTAAAAAATAATTTATTAAATCTCAACTAATTGATATTTTATCAAATATTTTATTCGTGTTTTAATTTTATTTATCAATAACTTTGTTAAAGTCTTTTAAACAAACTTTTAATAACCAAGTAAATAAACTTCGTAATTTAATTTCTCTAAATGAAATAAATAATATCAATTGATATTATATTACTAAAATTATATTTTGTTGTTTATTGGCCACTAAGTTGCCAATATCGTATATTTCGCCCACGCGACAGCACTTCGAACGGAAGTCATCGGTATTATCGAACTAGGCTATTGTTATAACATAGTTGGTGCAGTTAATCAACGAGACAAATGTAAAGCTTATAGCTTACTAGATGTCAAACTATTTATATACCATACATAATATAAAATCATCCCTTTAAATATAAATAAAGTCTAAGATTCTTACCGTTCTCGTAACTTCAATTGCAACCATCGTGTATTCGATCGTGAACTATGAATTGTATCCTAGTCTAAATTCACTAGATTATCAAGATGTTTCGATTTGTTCTATATATATTCTCTCAAGTGTTCGGTGACTATGACTAATTTAAATGACCCCCGTTATATTATAAACCTACCATACACAAATTTTATTTCGATGATGAAGAATTTCTCGTTCGATCATTAAATCCCCTTTCTTGATTACATTTATGGAACAGCTTTCCCAATATGAGATCACTTGTAATATTACACAATTTAAAAAATATGCTTTCAATGACAATTTTTAAAAATACGAAGCATCTATAGACGAGCAGTGCCCTAAAATGTATACGTTCCCTAAAACAAAGACTTAAATTTTCTTGATATTCCTTTTTGACCAAAAAGTCGGAGTAATGACCGATAAAATTGGTATTCAATTGTAATTTTTTTTTAAATCGTTTCAATTTCGTGTGTGTATTGCCGAAGCAAGTACAGTTTTCTTTTAAATCAATAATAATACTTCGAATTTATTAGATTTGAAATTATTACGTATACTTTATTGTAATAAAAATGGCGTATTTGGGTTTGTACTGCAAAACAATTTTGATATTAGCCATAATAATTTTTTGGAATACTCTATTGACTTTTGAATGTTGTTTAGCATTGCATTTAATAATCTTAATTGTATGTGGTAATTTTAAAATGCACTCTGTTGTAATTAAATTTAAAGTTATTAACAGGTAAGCAAATATCGATTAAAAGTTTTATCTTTTGAAGGATTACTAAATATCATTATTGACAAAGCATATGCAAAATATATCTTTTTTATAGTTTTCAAAAATGTTAAAGGCATTATTCATATCTGAATTTTGGTGTCTTTGAAATCTATTATTGGCACAATATAGAATTTTATGCCAAGCTTTAATGCTTAGAACTAAATCAGTTTATCATACAAATTCATACATTTGACAAATTGAATAATATCTAAAAAAGTTATGAAACCATTTTAATGATTATATGACATCTTATTTCTATGCATCATCTTTTTTTGTTAACGTATTCCGTATTCCTTCTTTAATAATCACGTATTTTTAGCAGTCTAATAATTATCCTGGCAAAAGAATTTTCACTTATTACTTAGAAAAAATAAATGGTTCATTTTAAAAACGCATAAGCTATAAGAATTTTAAAATTTATTAGATAAAATAAAAATTATTTTGCCAGGACTGGAGTAAGTTAATTTAGTTACATATCCATATTATAGAATCGCGACTCACTTGAGCAACAATAATGAAGTCACATTATTCAAGTATCACTTGATTGCTCTACATTACTATTTTTTTCTTTTTTTTTCTTTTTTTTTCTTCAGTTCTTGCTTCGATCGATCTTAAATGGACAACTGAATCCTTGAACGTACCTCTTGTTCAATCTACTTCCTAGAACGCGAGAATTCACGCAATAACGGGAGTAGCTGCGAGGTACAGCGAAATTATTAAAGGGCAGGAGAATTCGAGTGATAGTCAACACGACAGTCTTTTGAACACCATAGGGTTATGGGAGCATGATTGAGACCATGCCTGCTACGATACCATCTCATGCCATCCGCTACCGTTTGCGGTATTACTTTCAGACGCTAGAAAAAAATTAATTTGTCAGTATATTGGAGCCTAGTTAAATTAAATTTATAACATAAAATTGAATTTGTTTGACGAACTGTTTTGTGACCTATGAAGTTATTTCTAGAACTTTTCGCGTATTTTACATCCAAAAAAAATTCATAAAATTTAACTATTACAATTATTGATGTTAAAAATATTCCACATGTCACTCCATCGTAAGATTTCATGATATTGTAATGAAAATATCTTTTAAGTCAAAAATTGATAAGAATTTTTTTTAATGGGAATTTTTATAAATAAATTTAATTAGAATAATAACTAACTTGAGTAAAAAAATTGTTTGTTATTGATTCATAAACATTTTCTGTGAAAATTAGAACTTTTAATGTTAATTTAAGCTAAAGCAATTATTTTTAAACAAAATAAAATTTATACATAATCATAGAAAAGTATTTTCATAATTTGTAAATATCTTTTATAATTTTTGGTAATAATTTTTGATAATAAAATGATTGAAAATTAAATTAATTTGACTTTCCTCACAAATATTAGCGTTACACATTTGTTAACGTTACACACTTGTTTTTTGGAAGTTGGTTATTAAAACTAATTTTTATAAGTGCCATCAATTTAAAAAAAATTTTTTCAGAAAATAAAAAATTTTGCATACCTTCTGTAGCTGCTGATAGAGGACCCCATATTCTTATTGTGCAGTCATCTGATACAGAAGCCATCATTTGATGGTATACGGGATTCCAGGACACACAATTCACGGTTCTGCTATGTCCTGTTAATGTGGCTATGGGTAACTCTTTCTTTATATGCCATACATATACTTTATTATCTGAAAAATTAAACAAATAAAAATATTAATGTGAAGAAGTTGTACATAAAAATTATAAAACCTAAGAAAATGCCTCGTACCTTCACTGCCTGAAGCAATGAAATCTTGATTAACGCCCCCAAAACAACTATGAATAGTGAAATGCCCTTGAGTAACTCCTTGAAAACGTCTAACCAAACATTTGTCTTGTAAGTCCCACAGATGAACTCCTTGGTGAGCAACGTTAAGTAAAGCTTGACGATCTGCTTTGTTTACACTAAAGGACATGATAGGATGATCCTCTTGCAATCTAAAGAATTGTTAATTTTATTTTATTTAAAACTTTCATAAATCTGATTGTTTTATAATAAAATTAAATTTATATTTACATGGTAAATTCACTTAATTCATCAAAATTATAGCCACGAATACGATGATGAGAGTCGGCAGCTAACACGGTTTTACCGTCACTCCGACACCAAAGACTTTTAACTCTGACTCCTTCCCATGAATCTAACACATTTCCGTCCATATCCTGATAAAGATTTTTAAATAAATAAAAAAATTATATTTAAACAAAATAAACATGAAAAATATAAAATTTTACTCACACATTGATAAAATTGACCACGAAGTCCACCAGTGACAAATTTCATAGAATCGCGATGCCAAGCGCAAGCAGTCAAAGAGTCTTCTGTACTTTGGGTCAGTTTGACTCGTAATTCGCAATCTGGTGTATCGACGCTCCACAACCATAATTCCGGACAATCCTCCGGTCCGCATGCAATTAAATGAGTACTGTCGGGACTCCAAGCAATTAATGCCACACCGTAAGTGTGACCTTCTAATGTTTTCCTGTGTGTCACTCGTAATGTTTCCTGTGAGGGAATAAACAGAAGGAATAAGTAGAACGAAAAATAAAGACATATACTCATATTTTAGCTACTTACAGGATCAACATCCCAAATTATGACGGACATATCTTTTGAACCCGTGGCAAGTTTGAGTCCGTCTGGCGAAAACTTGCAATACCACACTTCGTCACAATGATCATTGAGTATTTGTGTGGTATGACAAGGGAATTGCTCCTTACTACAGCTATGATCGACTAGTAGCGAAACATTTTCGAGATTCGTCTATTTAATGAAGAAAATAGAAAATTGAAGTCTTTTCATATAAAAATAATAATTCATACATATAGAACACTTTAAAATGAAATACCTGTGTTTGTGTGATGTGGTATGTGCACTGCTGATTTTGCATTTCTACAGCTTGACAAAGAAGGGAATGAAGACGACGTGGAGGTAACATGATAGATGGAGGAAGATATTTTTGCAATCTATCCATCAAAGCTGCTCTTGATGCTAGGCCTTTGCCCTCCCAACCAGCTCGAGTCTTGAATAAGTACGTTTTTTTTGGTAATTGCAAATATTATTTTATGCACTTATATTTTATTATAATTATTTTAGTTATACCTGGAGTTCATCTCTGCCACTGCACATCATGAATGCGGATAGCTGATGAACACGAACTGTGTTGTGACTCAAAGGAGTAAGTTCATTCCGTAAAACTTGAAGAGCTTCAAGTACCAATCCATCCTCAAGATGTTCTAGATATTTTTGTTCTAGCAGTAAGAACTTCATTTCCTAAAATATTAAAAATAAATAACATTTTTCTCCACACACTTTACTTTAATGTAGCACAAACAATTCTTACCACAAGGCTCTGATTGGCACTATTTAAAAATCCTTTGAGCTCATTAAGATCATGGTCAGCTTTGGTCCAATCACCATCCATGACATGCTGGCGAAACTTTGCAGCTGAAGGATGGTCCAGGCGACATCCAGACTCTTGCATTAACAAATCAGCAGTGCGGCTGAAATAGAGAAAATAAATAAACAAATGCTCAATCAGGTTAATCTGTACAGAGAGCAGTTGGTGACTAATAGTTGATACTAAGTCATAAGAAATGCATGCATGAAAACGTCAGCTGATTGAGAACAAAGGAAAGGCAGCACATACTCAAGTCCCACTGTCTTCAAGTGTTGCCCAATGAGTCGCACAATGTCTTGATTAGTCTTGTCCATGATCTTGGTAGGTACGCTCTCGGTTTCTTCCCCGTTGAGCTCCCCTGTGTCACCATCAGTCTCGGCAGCAATGTTCCCATTGGTCTGAGCTCCGCCAGAGTCTGACACTGTCCCATTTTGCTGGGTCCCTGCCGGAGAGACCGCTGCACCATTGGCACCCTGCTGCATCATTCTGCTCCGAAGAACGTCACATTACATAACAAACACCAAAAAATTCATGCTCCCTAGGGGGAGGCGGAGAAAAGACGCACAATAACGCACATCAGGGGGGCAGAAGACTCTGGATGACGGCTCGCTCGCGCGATGGCGAGTGAGAGGAAAGAGAGAGAGAGAGAGAGAGAGAGAGAGCGAGTGTGCGAGAATGAGAGAGAGAGGGAGAGATTGAGAAAAGGAGAAAGAAGAAAGCTAATTATAGATAAAAAGGAGCGAGTAGGCGATAAGATGAGTGCATGCGAGTGTGTGTCCACACTCGGGCGCTCGTGTGTGTATGTGGGTGTGCATCGTTCTCGACACACAGAGACATTGAGAGAGAGAGAGCGAGAGAGAGAAAGACACGCTCGCACGCACTGGTGGTAAGATCTGACAAGCAAAGAGTGAGAGAGAGAGAGAGATAGAGAGTAGAGGAAAAAAGAATGATCAGCGCGTAGAGCGAAGAAAAAGGAAAGGCTGCGCGCGCGAGGAGCTGAGTGCAGGCGAGAAGACAACAAAGGGAGAGTGGAGGGGGGTGCAGGGGGAGGTAAGTGTGGTGTGTGTGTCGGGACGGTGGATAGGTATATACTGTAGAAAAGGGGGGGGGGGAGGACGTAGCCATGTAGGTAACAGGCAGGCAGGCAGAGAGAGATATATATACGAACCGATAGTTGTCCATGTCTTTGGCTGCGTCCTGGTGCTGCTCGTCGTCCTGCTTGTCTTGCGATTGGTCGTCGTCGTGGTCGTTACGGTGGGTCTGCTCCGCTGCGCTGCTTCGCTCCGGGCTGCTGGAGTGATGCAGCAGCGGCTCCGCAGCAGCTGGCCTCTGGGTAGTCGGCAGGGAACTACGGGACCTTTTGCGCGGTGGCGGAGCGAGCCCACCGTCGTCCGACTCGCCGCTCGAGGCCAGGCTTGTGATGCGCGTACCGCCCCGTGGTTTGGGTTTTTCACTCTACTTCTCGCGCGCGCTCTCTCTCTCTCTC
>JAPYZB010001502.1:0-14318 GCA_030522745.1 Eupelmus kiefferi | reverse complement strand
GTATAATCGTTAATTATCGTTATACAGGCAATTTATCGGGCGCTGCCTCCTGATTACCGGCCAATGACGCGATTGAATTATTGTTAATTTATTTTAAATATAGCTGTTCAGAGTTGTGCTTTTACATGTGTTTCTCTCTGTTACGAATCTTGAAAATATGGTGTTTTAATGAGGACCGACAGCTGCTATTTGTATGTAATTTTGGAAATCTTGAGCTTTATAAATGTGTCGAAAGATAAACCTCTAAGCTGATATATTGCAGATGACTCTATTTAAGCTCTAAGATTTTTTTAATGATTAAGAAACAATCATAAATAGATAGTAATCTTTTAAATATTGGAAAATTTCGAGTAATAACGAAATAATGGATATATAAAATCTTCTGTAACTTTGGCATATCTAAATTTTATTTTGCAATTAATTGGTTTTGAGGTAATGCTCAATTTCTATTCTTGATAATGCCACATTCATAATGCAGGCCAACTATAAATGAGGATTATCTTGCAGCTAATTATATCGGGCCGTAAAAATAAAAAGCTATATCTAAATTGAACGGAAATTGAAATCCTATAATATAAGTCGTCAATTGATTGTGACAAGTAAATTTACTTGTCACAGTCAATTGACGAAGTAATTGAATTGTAGAAGTAAATGACAAGTAAAATAAAAATAACTTTAAAGTATTTTTATATGAGCAAAAATTAAGTGAAATAATTATTTTACATAAGTATTTCAAATTCAACCTTTGATGAAATTAATAATACTTTTAAATCTTACATCCTTTTGATAAAGTTACATTTTAAAATACTTTATTAATTTAGCTGGAAGCGTGGGATAGTAATTTATTGTGTAATGTTTTTAATAATTCAAATGTTCAACTTAGGTATGATTGTTAAGAGAGAATTCAGCGATTTATTTACTCTCGTGATATGATTTATTCTCTTATATATTATCGTTCACATACCTTCAATTCTTTCTTAATATTTCCACTCGAATTAATATTCAAAAACTTCACATTCTCATCAGCGTCCCTCATGACTGATTTAAAAAAACTCCTAATTATTATTTGTAGATTTGCAATTCATAATGTTATAGTGCGTAAACCGATCTACTTATCTATATCTTTTCTCTAATCACTATCTGGTTTGCAACATTTTCAAAACGATCCGTTTCGTTTTGACTTACATAGTGCCGAGTATGAAAGGTGATGGTATTTCTCATCATTCACTGCACTACTATTGCATTGCTTCCTCCAGGATTATAGGGCTTTCTAAAGGGCATACAAAACTTTTTGCACTAGACATTCCCACACGGAAGGCAAGTACGAAGCTGTCTTTTCTACTATAAACTTTGTAAGTTATATAGAAGAGAGATGTGTCAACGTATGCACCACAAATAATCTATATTGGAGCTAGTAGAGGTCAACTAGCGTAGTCTTAATAATCAGTAAGCAAACAAAAGTTTTCACCATAATTAAAACTATATTATACATAATTATATAATTTGTCTATTAAAATCCTAACTGCAGAGTGACTTATATCTTGTCTAATAATATTTTTAAGATCGTAAAAAAGTTTGAATAATGACTCGAAACCTTATTATAAATCTTTTTAAAAATTCATCTATAAAAATGTTACCAAACAAAGCTTTTACATTTTCTTCCAAAATTGTAAATATTTAATATAATTATAAAAAATTTCCCAAAAAAACTGCATTACATACTTATTTCTACTCAAATAGACGGATATTCTGTTTTAAATTAATGAAGACCCAGTAGATTACATAATTATTATAATGAGCATTTTCTCGCATCAACAAACCAGCACACAATCCAGCTTTTTCTTTTATTTTTCCCAGCCGCATATACATTTTTCAGTGTACGTTCGAGCTTATTAAATTGTCGGCAACAGTTTGCGCAAATGCAAAAATGAGTTATTTTTTGAGATACACATGTACATAGACTCACACGCGGAGCGTGAGTGCAAAGTGGAAATAAAGCGCGACGCTGGGAAACCGTAATTTTATTATGCAGCAGGGCAAACGGCTCGGCGACCACTCGCGGAATACATAGTCATGTTTAGCATGGGTTTTCCTCGCGAGTACAAAGGTATTTTCTCCCTCCTGCAAAAATGCAATTTCTTTTTGCGCCTCGCGCGAACGGTTCTGTTTTTGTTTGATGTAAATATAAAATTAAACAACGAGGATTTCTATGAAGCGCGCGCATGTGTGTGTGTCCTTTCAATGGCTCTACATTTTTATTTTTATTTTCTTTTCCTCATTTTTTCTGCTCCGCTTTGAGAGAGGAAACGGCATTGTTGCTCGTATAAGCATATTGCGAAGGACTCAAAATGCTTGTAAACACTTCATTTTCCTTTATTCGAATGCTCATACTTTGCGGAAAGGGTGTGCGGAAAATATTATTTTTTTTTCTGCCGTGGTACTTTTTTGCATGACTTTGATGTGAATTTTTGAAAGTTTTGTAATTTCTTTTCGTGCTGTTATTACATCGCTTATGAGCACAGTGTTTTTCACTGATCAACGTCCAAAGAAATAAGTATAACAGTCATAAAATAGAACAAAGAAAAAAGTCAAAGGCAAAATGCACTAGGCAAGACTTGCCCTCCAGCAGGTCCTATAAGCAACACCTGCAAAGCACCTCATAAACGTCATAACAATCAAGCGGCAGCCTGGAGAATCCAAACCTCAGCGTGCGCACATAACCAGGCCATCCCCCCGGTCTCTCGCTAATGCGCGTCCCTTGCAAAGAGCTCGTTACCTTTCGCCTCGTCCGAAAACGTCTACCTGCCGCGCGGCACCGCAACGTTTGTATACGCGGTACAAAGCGAAACGTCACACATAGAGAGGCTCCATGTCCGCCCCCGCAGTTGGCACACACGTGCGAACGGCCACAAAGAGAGGGAGAGCAGGGAACGATCAGCTCAGCGGCTCCGCGCGACAGACGGAAATAATGCATTCACACACCGGCAGGGCCAAACTACAGTCGGTTTTGGTCAGCTACAGGCTGTGTGCGGGTGTAACACGCGAATAGGGAGCGCTAATAAGGCTCGTGCTGAACGACGGCTTGAATTAGGAAGTTAATAAAGGACGAGCCGCGTGTTGCATTGCGATGATGGGCTTGCGGTCGATAGGTGGAGAGCTTGATATTTAGACAATAGAAAGAGGTATTTAGAGAATTGGAGAGGATAAATTTCTGTTTGCATAAAGTTTTGCCGAACATGTGGAAAGTGTAATATTTCTTACTGTGACTTCTGAAGAGGTGAAAAGGGAGCTCGTTCGTATAAAATTTATAGGTTACTGAAAAATTGATGTTTAATACAGTTACCGCATCGATGCTAAGAAGATTAGCTTAGTTTTAGAGAACGTATTCGCAATCACTTGCTTTTACATAAAATTATTCAATTGGTTTGCGAAGATGGCCATATAAAGACTTGGTTTTGATTTGATTTTTCTTTATTTATTTTGATTTGATTTTTCTTTTTTTATTTTGATTTGATTATTGGCTTAGATTTTAGCTATAAAGTATTAATGTGTACGATTTAAAACTCAATTCGACGAAATCATAAAAAATTAACTTATTTAGTTATATTATAGATCTAATATAAGTAAGCGTTCACCTCTAATTCGTTTTCAGGGTTTTAGGACAATTCTATATTCATTTTACTACTTTGCAAAAGAAATATTCGCATCATGTTTTCGCTTCATGATTATATTGCCATAATGTCTTAGTTAAGTCTTAAATTCAACTATATTCCTCCAATCTTTGGCATTCAACATTCAGTCATTAATGTCATTTAATATTAAGTTATTTATGTTATTTAACTTTTAGTCATTAATGCCGTTTAATATTAAGTTATTAAGTCATTAATTTTTTTAAAATATAAAAAATTAAAGTATTAGTTATCGTAGAGACTCACAGATTTATACTATAAATAGTAACATTCATGTTAACGTGATATAATTATAATAATAAAATAAATTTAACATAAATAAAAATTGTACTCTATTAGTAAACTTTAAGATTTTTATTTCACTTTGAACATAAATCAGCAGTTAAAATCAAATTTTGCATAAACGAAAAAAATTTACAGTGTAGAGTGCGATCTATCGTATTTTTGAAGGTTGCAGCGATTTACTACTGAATAATATATTTTCTGCGCAACGGCTTTCAATTATTTTACAAGCTTAATCTTCATATATTATTAACTCTTATAAAGCAATTTAGAATTTCCGGTTATTAATTTTCTGTTAAGTATGACAGAATATTAATCCGTGACACCATCTATAAAAGTTTAAACAAATTTACAAGAAATAAAGTGATTTATTCCCTCTTTTATAAGCTTTATTCATCCGATTAACTAAAGTAAGCTGTATATTGTTATCCGCGTAGAAAGTAAAATTAGGACCTAATTAAAATCTAATGAACGTTTATTCAAGTAGGCCTAATTGATTAAGTTCCTAATTAAATGATTGCGCTATAATCACGGAAATCATCGTGACAAAAACAATCAATACCAATTGAGTTTCAGTAATTTTAAGCATAAGCTTTTTAAAACCTCTAAAACCTTTTTAAAATTAATTTTCACGTCGATTATTATTACCTTGAGCACGCCAAATGCAATAAGTAAACATTAATCATTTCGCATCAAAAGCGGGTCACATTATACTACCGCTGTCACAAAGTTCAAGTCTTGAATTTGCTCAAGCGTTTAATACAATTTTGAAAATCGTCCTCCCTTCGAATATCTAAACAGCAATACATCGCTCCCCACAGCTGCTGCTTGCACGCTGAAAATTATTTTTCCCGCTTTTCGCGGTCGCGCCTCGCGCGGTCAGGCATAAATAAGCGCGCCCTCCCGGCTTGTTATTTCATTCACGTACCCACCAAGACGCTCTTTGGAAAACTGCTTTTAAAGTATACTGCGCGCGCAATCGGCAGAGCGCGGACTTGTACTTTTCAGCTTTTCGCGCGCGCAGCGGATGTTGATGTACAGCGCGGCGAGGACAGGAATTTGTTTTTCTGTTTATCGGCTGCGATTTTATAGTAACTCAGCTACGCATACACACGTATAGGTAAGTATATGGAGTTCGCGCTGGGTGAGGGAAGTGTCGGTGGGGTAATTGATGCCTTTGTGGGAGGAGTATGCGCCGCGAGGCTGTGTGGCTGTGTGTGCCCGTTTTCTTGGAGAGTGAAAATTTATGCGGTGACGGGGAAATCCGCTGGGAGTGAGGGGCTCGGGCTTCGAATAACAACGACTTCTTCGGCTGATGTTTATTGAACGCGACTCTTTTGAAGTTTAGAGCTATGTTGTTTTCATTAGGCGGGGGTAAATAAATTCGAGATATTTTTAAGCCTGATTGAAGCTATTGGGTTTGATGAAAATTTAACGGTTTAACGTTTTAGTCTAGATAAGATAGAAAGAATTTTGAGAGAAAATAAATAGAGTGTAAGGAGAAGATGGATTGACATTTCGATAACGATTGGAAATTTTTCATATGATAGTATAAACACTTGGCAGGTGTTGTGAATTCTTATAAACTCAAAGGACGATTCATTCATTCTCAGTATTCAGTGAGACTAAGCCTAACTCCACTGCGTTCAAAAAAGGCGGCAACGCGCGCGATTAAAAAGTCGCATTTTCGCAACTCGGAAAACCAGACGTCATGTAGGCTTTTACGCGACGGAAAGAGAGAAAAAAGGCGCAAACAAAGCCGAAGCCGGCAGCCGATCCGGAAAATTCTGCGCGCACCTTCGGAAAAGCCAGCTGTTTTTCAACGTCGTGCAGTGCGCCTAGATTTTAATCGCGCCTTGCCCTATAGACGGAAAAAAGGAATCGAGTATAACAACGCCGGAGAAAGAAATAAAAGGAGGCCGAAGCTTGATAGGTATACGAAAGAGAGCGAGAGAGAAAAAGAGCTGCATCAAGCGCAGGCTGGTGTCGTACAAAGAGAATGTCTTTAAGTCCGTGTGCGTTTTTTTTGGAATTGACTGCTGTTGGTGGAGTTTTAGCTGTGATATTTGTGTTTGAAAATGTTTTTTTTTAGGTGGGGTTGGAGATTTTGAAGTTGGAGGTATTAGTTGTATAAATTTAGAATGATGATACTTTGTGAATTTTTCAATAACGGATTTATTTATAAAATATTCTAAAGTTATAAACAAGCTTAAATAACTTCAGTCCCGCGATTTCAATTTTGCAAGTCTTAATGCGCAATTTCGTTTTCCCTCCGATCCTTAGTTTATTGATTTCTCACCCATTAACTGAATACTAACTACTAAACACTAACTATCCGAACTTGCCGAATCCATAAATATTTCAGATTCAATCGGCGCGCATCTCCAGCCGCGAGAAACATTTCAAAATACCCGAAAGCCACAAAGAGCAAACAGCGATAACAGTAACACCAAAAAAAAATGAAAAAAAAATTGAAAAAAACCCTCTTCTCTCCCAGCCAAAAAGCCCTGCTCGATCTCCAGGACAACGTCAGGCATGCATATGCATGACGCTCGGCGAAGTGCATTAGAGGAAGACTTGCGCGCTTGCTCGCTAAAAAGGCATGCGCGCGCGCGCGCGGAGCGCTGAGATATCATATACCTACGCGGGCGCAGCGCAGCAGCGGAGATCGACGACCCCGAGGCGGCAAGCGTCAATGGCTCCGTGGGTACACGCACACATGTATGGTTGAGCTCACGGCGCGGAACTAGGTGCATGAGAAAATAAAGTCGCGCGGTGAGAAAAAGCAGCTGAGATTGAGAGAGAGAGGGAGGATAACTAGTTCCAAGAGGGCCCGAGCAAAAAGGGCCCCGCGCGCGTACTTTTAAACAAATCGAGTGCTGGAGAGGACTGATTATTATGCGGAGAGGTGCGCGCGTGGGTTGATGCGCTGGGATATATACGCTGGAGTTGGGGAGGTTCGATGGGAGATGAATGAGGTGGGAAGTGGGGGGATGGAGGGGCTGGAAATTTAATTTCATTTCGAATTTAGAGGAGGATTGGGGATTCTGGTTGGGGTTTTAGAAGCTACCGGGCTTTTCGAGCTTTTTCAAAAAGCTTGATCGTTTCTATGGATTAGAAATCTGATGAATGTTATAGTCGTTCGGTAAGAGTGGTTGATGATTGTTCAATAAACCGGCAGCGTGAGTGCCCTTAGCTGACGTGACTAAAGATGAGATCTCATTATCCCTATTTTGAATTTTTGTCCTAAATTTGCCAACATATATTTTTTATTAGTCTAAAAACTATTTTATCTGCATTGTCGATAATTGTAGAACTGTGGAGCCATGTTAATTTATTCATTCAGCCTCCTCAAAACAGCACAACTTGCTTAAAAATTTTATACAAAGGGTGAGAAAGTTATTTCAACTACATCTAGAGGTCTGTGTCCGTGTCGAATCAAGATGAAAAATTCACTCATGGATAAAACCACATTTTTGCCATGCATTTATAAATAATATTTATTGAACTGTAAAAATTATTAAAGTTTATTTGAATGCAACGCTTAAAAGCTTGATGAACAAATTTAGTAATTATTTTCTTGTTATTCCTGTATATTTTAATATAAATAATATACGTAATTTACTTAAGATTTATATATATATATTTTTAATTATCTTAACAAAATTATTTTCCATCAAGAAGAAAAGTAAATATGTAATCCTAACAATATTGAAAAATAATCAAGTAACAAAATATTATTTATTCTATTTTTATACCCACAATTAAGATTTCATGGAAAAAATCAAATATCACATTCCTATAACGTTAATTTTTTCACGTTCGCTACATTCCACTTTTACACTTTATTTAAAAAAGCTTTATTATTCGTTACTTTGAAACATTTTCACTGTACAGTTTCGTCAGTTCAGTACTAGGAAGTCTGATTGTTTTCTTATTCCAAGAATTTCTGTACAGTAGCAATAAACCCGCTTTAAAACTCGGAACGCTAAGTTTGGAAGAGTAGGCGTTATTACCTCATGCTGATCCTCTCTTTAAAATGGTCGAAAAAAAAATTCGACTGTATATACCTTCGAATTCCAAAGCTTCCGGTTTCACATGTATCACTGTAAATCGGGTCCTCCTCATCTCGTAAGAATGATTTTTTATTTTATAACCAGGGTTTTCAAACTTTTATTTATAGTAATTCTGTAAGGGGTTAGAGTTTGACATTGAAAGAAAAAGAGTTTGTAATATTCAAATATTTTTATTCAGGATTTTATTTATGCACATAAAAATAGAATCGTGTTCTTTCATCAAATTTTTAATTGAAAAAGAAGAAGAAAATTGAAACAAGTTTTCTATTATATTTATATATCTTTTCAGTGAATAAAAATGTATTGCTGATACTAACTTATAATTTAAATAATTTTACTAAACTAAATAAATATACAATTATATTTGACGGTACAGCTGAAAAAGGACGATACTGGGTTATATTAGTTTTCTATGATCGTAACAAATAATAAACTCTCGCATCAGTTTTACAAGTAATTTAAATTTATTGATAATGGACAGCTCAGGTCATTTCTAATAAACTGAATTATTTGTGCAATCAATTTTAAATTATTGAATAAAGTGTTACATTTGTTAAATGTAATATAAATTTCAATCAATAAAAAAGAAATTCCTGTGACACTAAAAAATATAAGTTTATAAAAATAAAGTTTGTTTATTATTTATTTGAAATCATTGAATAAAAAAAACTGTAATAATTAGAATTCTTTTCAAAAGAGTGCGCACAATCAAAAGTCATAGCTTTTTTATTATCGAAATCAATATAAATTTATTATTTTACTGTCTACACAAAGAAATATTGAAGGCAAAAACCTCTACAAAGAATGAAATCTACAAGCCTTTGAAGCTGAAATTAATTTTCGATTCTCCATTCCTTGACGCATCGACCGTATATCAGCAAACCCCAACCTTCCATTTTCCCCATAAAAAACCCAATTTCCCCTCAAAAATCCATCGCAAATTAAGGCAGCTAGCCTCGCGCCCAGCAGCCCATAAAATAAAAAAACTCCAACATTGCCACCTGCATCGCCTCGAGCCTCCTCAAAATCCAAACCGAATCCCGTTCCATCCTAACCCTACAACACACACACACTCATATAATGCAGCGCGCAGTGAGAGAGAGCGCGCGCGCGCGTCGTCGTATACGCGCGCGCTCAGATAGCAGCCTATAGCCGAGCTGGCGCTGTGGTGGGGGTAGAGCGGCTGGCGCGCGCGCGAGAGAGACAGAGCGAGCCGAGCGCCTCGGCGTCGTCGCCGCGCGAGAAACAGTTGCGAGCCGACTGCCGCGCGCTCCGTAGCGTCTGTTCCGTTGGTGCTGCCCAGTGCTGTGTGTGTACATATCCCGCACTTGTATACGCGCTCCCCCGCGAGAGAGAGCGACTCCTCTCCTCCCCCTCCCCCCTCGCTCGCGGCGCGCTCGTCTCGTTCCTCGCGCCATTCATAATACCGTGTCCTGTTATATATATAGCTTTGTTTATTTAGCGAGTTGAGGCTCCGGCGATTGTGGTTGAGAGCCGGAGAGGAAGAAACAAAGTGTATAGATGTGAGAGTGTTGGCGGGTTTTTTTTTCTCGCCTGCGGCCGCGTATATACTTGGATATATATACAGGAGAGGAGAGGCCGGGTGAGAGCTGGTGCCGAGAGAGAGTCTAGTGATATATTTTTTAATGTAATCTGCGTTCTCTGCCGGGGACAAAGAGCGCATATTAGGGAGTGCAGCGGCGTTTTGAGAAAGCCAGCTATAAGAGCCTGGCGCTGAGAAACACAGCAGCGGTGCTTATTACACATGTGCGGTGATTGGGGAGATGAGTAAGTGACCGATAGTGACGGTTTCTCGCCGTATATATCAGGTGTTTTGTTGAGGTGCTTGTTTTTTTTTCTCCTTTGTTCGCTGAAGAAGCGAGAAGAGGAGATTTCTGCAGAAAAGGAAAACTCGGTGCATGTAGTGCGCGCTGAGCTCGCCGTAAAACGCCGAGAGTGCAGAGCTGAGAGAGCACGCAGCCAGAGAGTTCCAGCTTCCAGTCAGTCGGCGCCGAATACTCGACGATATACACACATACCAACGGTGAGTGAATATACCTTTCTTCCTCCGCGCTCTTTTTCCGCAAGAGCCGCTTTTTACCTGAGTGTCTCTACTCTGTGCACGCCGAGTGCAGAGTGGATAACGATACCATTAGAGCCAGTTAACTCGATGTTTATTAGTCCGCTCTCTCTCTCTCTCGGGGAGTTTATAATGCGCGCGGCTTGTTAAAGCCCCATTCGTTACAAATGCGCACGGCCGGCGCGCCGAGAGCAGTCAATGAGCGAGTATATATGCCGATTGAGCACGTTTGAATTTTTAACCTTCCTCCGGCTTTCTGCGCCGCTACCGCGCGTCTCTGCGCTTCGCTCGACGCCGGCTCTGTATATACTCCACTTTGCGCTGGAATAATGTTGAAAAGTGCGACGGGTGTATGAGAGGCGCGAGCTTTTATTTGGGCATATAAAATTCGTAATACAACTCGCAATTTGCTGGAGTATGGAGCGACTATGGGATGGAAGGATAAACGGAACAAAGTTGCGGGGCACGTTTCAGTCGCGCGCGAACGAATAAGTTTTGAGTAGGTTCGGGAGCGACAAAGTTTTATGATTTCTTCTTTTTTTTCTCTTGGCTTGTGCATGGATAATGTGACACTTGAAATATGAATAAACAAGTGCAATTTGTGTACTATGGATTTTTGTAGCTGGCTTATGCTCTTGTTGTCGGTTATTTATATTTTATTTGTTTAAAATGCTTTTGTGCTACGCTTGACACATAAATTTTGTAGTTTACGGTAAAAATTTCTGAAATATGCTTAAATTTTTGAAGTGGAAAAAATTTTTAGAATTTATACGAATCTTTTTGTAGATATTGTTAATAAGTAGTTTTTAAATTTAAATTTAATTTACTGTTTTTTTTAATCACAGGAGTATGATTATATATTTATTAAACTCTGATATAGAAGTTAATTGCTTACAAGAGTTGTTAAAATAATAAAACCGTAAAATGCTCAAGAGAAGTTGTTATTACATTTTAATTCATTAATACGGTTGCAAAGACCTTTGTCCTTTCCAATTAGTTTTATCACAAGTCATTTTTTATTAAAATACATAAAGGAAATGTAGCAGTAATCATTCTGTCAATAAATTAAAAAAAAAATGATCTTTATATTATTTTTAATTAAGGTTCCGTGTTTTATTTACGAGATGAAGCTATAAATACCTAGTTCATTGTATTAAAAAAAATTGTAGCGTAGACATTTTATTTCAGCATAAAATTGATATTTTATTAAAGTATAAATTATAAAAAATTACATAATAAATCTAATTTCGCTTGAATAATATTTTAAGGGTATTTTATACTTTTTATACACCATATTAACCTTTTTATTATGCTATTTATTAAACGTAAATAACGATATATTAAAAAAACTCTTTGATATTAATATTAATTTTAAAAAAAGGAGAACATAGGCAAAAATGTATTAATTAACGAGCACTTTTCATCAAAAACAGGTTCTTCAAACAAATAAAAACGACACCACTTCTCCTAAAACCGACAATACGACTTTACCTCGAAAAAAAACGTCCTAAGGAAAGCGCATCCTCCCTAAACGCCTACGGAGCATCCGAACCGCAACAGAGGCCGCCTAATCAAAATTAGGCTCGTCTTTCACCAACACAGCACGTGTGCTGCAAAGCGAGCGAGAAAGAGAGAGATAGAAAACAGGCGATAAAAATCCGTGAAGGAAATCGGAGACTGGCTTGTATCAATTTAACCGTGAACCAGCCCTGCGCGCAGCTAAAGCGCACAGACTATACACTACTATACTCTTTCCCTCTCTTTCTCTCCTGGCTCTCCTTACTCCGTAAGTTGTAGGTACAGTCAGCGCAAGAAAGTTAGCAGCCGACGAGCGAGCCCGTTCTTTGTGAGCGTCGCGTCTTTTGTATATGCTTACCTTCGTATTACACTGCTTTTTAGCTAGCGCGTTTTCTTTATTGCACAAAGAGAGCGCGCATTGGCCGCAGGGGTAAGTACTTGCACAAAGCGAGCCGGAGAGAGGGAGAAAGAGAGCCCCGATTAAGCGCGACAAGTGGGCCGAAAGTCGATTTTTGATCGATGACGGCTAAATGGCTGTATGCGCAGGCTGGAGAAGCGGCTTGACTGCGTCGTTAGGTTGCTAATACGGAAATATACTTATGGCTACAAGGTTTACGTAAATTTTCGACTTTTCTAACGATCTGTAACAACGGGGGCCATTAAAAGTGATTTATATATTTATAGACAGCCTGGGCGCGGGGCTAAAGGAAATCACGAATTTTCATCTAGCCTGCGAGTCTAATTTTAATTCTGCAGGGCTAGAAAACACTGATTGTGGCCAATAAACGCCACTCAGTTGGCTTAATCTTAATGCGATCTCCGTTTTCGGGTAAAACTAGTGTGCGCTATATAGCGTCTTTCACGACTCATTTAATTGCGAGCCATAAGCTAATTTACTAATTAACCGAATGCATACCGAGTGCAGCTGCAAAATCTTATTTTCAGAAAATTGCCTTTCGAATCTCTAATGTTTATGCGATATAAATTTACTGCCATTTTGGAGCACAAAGTTTCTCAGGCGCTGCATATACGCATGAATTACGAAATTTTCTCATAATCTCTAATACATTGAAGTTAAAAAGTAATGCGAGCTGAATTATGCCTCGTACGGTAATGCAAATATTATTAAAATTTATGAATAAATAAATAATAATTTTCGATTAAAATATTAAAAATTACTTTTTTACTAGGGATTATTAAGCATTATTCAGAAACGGCCTTCCTAGATATTGTAAAATTTTAAACGCAGCTAGTTGCGCGTCCTCCTTATAATGTTTTTCCTGCATATCATAAATACATTAAAAATGAATGTGCTACAAAAATAAATAACGAAAATTGCAAATTTATGCATCCTCCCGGATTTATTTATGTACGTATACGAGTTTAACTGTATGTCGCTAATTTTATAATTTTGGCATACTGTAACTTTTAAGTATTGCTTATTTCGATTTCGTTTAATCAAATCTAATTCTAGAAATTGATTTAGAGAAATTAAAGCAATCAAAGTGCCTCTTTTGTGCAAATAACCATTACCGTTCAGAGCAATCCAATCAAGATCAATTACTTAAATATTCTATACGCTATTGATTCATCCCGGCCACAAAATACCGATGCATTTAACCCGCTCCAAAATTAGCATCCTAAAAATCAGTCCTCGGTCCAGCTCGCGGGTTCACTAACCCTCCCTCGATTTTAAAAAATCCAGCAAGCCAGCTCCGCTCCTGAAAAGTTGCGAACCAGCCACGCATAAATTGATTTCATATGACCCCCATAAAGGCTTCTCTCTTCGCAAGACACGGCGATTTAGCGCGCCACTCGCGCGCGCTTATGTGTGTCTACTCGAAAAACCGGTTTCGAACTTTCATCCGCGCTAGTAAGGGTACACGAACTGTAGCGTGTATAAACGAAAGGGGGGAGAGAGAGAGAGCAGCCAGCGTATACTACGTGTATATGTATACGACGACGCAGGTGACGCGGACGCACGTCTGCTCCTCTCTCTCTCTCCCTTGATGTATATAAGCGCGTTTTCATTCTTCGTACGTAGACATCCCCCCCCTCTCTCGATAGGCGTTTCTTTGGAGTAGGGGCTGTTGCGCGGCTCGTTGGCCGCGCGATGCATAATGCGAGCTCTTGTAAGGCCAAATTGATCGGCGCGATTTTGAATTTTTAACTTTTTGGGACGATGCCGTTAGGTCTGATGATGCGCGCGAGAATGGTTCGACGCGGGGCGACGTTGAATTAAACATGCGCGCGTGTTTTTCGTCTGAGCGGCTGAGATACGGCTCTTTTTTGACGGTTAAACGGCCGGCCGATTGGCTTTTTTATCGTGTCGCCGGGGAGGCCTTAGTTGCGTTTTCGACGGATAATTTTGAGATTGGCGGGCTTATGATGGAGTAACGGGTTTAATAATTTTTAAAATATGATCCCGCGCGAATGGTAGTGTTTTTTATCGAACAGAACCGCTTTCCTTGAATAAGCAATAAACTATATTTATTAGAGGTATATGCAGCCGACATGCACTTCATATTCGTACTATGCAAAATTACTCACCGTGGATTGCAGATGAACGATTTAAAAAATTCTCCAGAGCGTTGTAATCTTTATGAATTTGCATATTTGTTTGCGTATATGTTCCGCCCATGTTGAACCCAGCTTACAAACCAGTCGCGGACA
>JAPYZB010001501.1:0-13394 GCA_030522745.1 Eupelmus kiefferi | reverse complement strand
TATGTAGCTAAAAAAATAAAAATTAAATTAAATCTCGTTATAAAACTTTTTTATGTTTGATTAACGATATTCTTTTTATCAAAATAAGTGAAAAAAAAATATTTTTCATCGTGTTTAAATTATTTTAGCTATAAATTGTAGAAAAATAAAAAAATAGTAAAATTAACAAAAAATGGGTTAAGGGGGAATATACCTATTAGTACCTGAAAATAAAAAGAATGTTTTTTTATTAACATTTAAATTGAATTTGAAATATTTAAACTACTTTTTATAAGTAGAAGTAAATACCTTTATTTTGAGCTATTATAAGCTGATTTTCCTTTACGTACACCACTATAATCCTTCGGTGAACCTTCGAGGCCTGAATTCCTTCACCGTAAGGTTTCAAAAGACCAGATGGATGAAATTAATTTTTCTAAAGTGATTTGAGTCCAGAATCCACATAATTCTCGCGTGAATACAGGGTTTTTAAAATAACAAATAAATTTTAATTTTTCAATAATAAACATCAGTTTTATGAAATAAATTTTTACCTTATTTTTGTAATTGTACCTTATTTTGAGTTTCGTACAACTTTTTTGTATTCAATTTAAAAACCCTGTATTTACGCGAGAATTATGTGGATTCTGAACTCAAATCACTTTATAAAAATTAATTTCATCCATCTGGTCTTTTAAAACCTTACGGTCAAGGAATTCAGGCTTTGAAGGTTCATCGAAGGATTGTAGTGGTGTATGTAAAGAAAAATCAGCTTATAATAGCTCAAAATAAAGGTATTTACTTCTTCTTTTGAAAAGTAGTTGAAAAATTTTAAATTCAATTTAAATATTAATAAAATTACATTTTTTTTATTTTCAGGTACAAATAGGAATATTCCCCCTTAAAAGAGCATGTCACTAATTACTTCATAAAAACGAAATTAAATGAGATTGGTCAAAAAAAACGTTTTGGAGCTTATTATTCTACGATAGATTTCCTACCAAAATAATAATAAAACGCAAAATTTTTTTTTGACAAAAATTGACTTTTTTAATCGTGGTGTGCCCCCTTAGTAAGTAAGTTCAATAATTAAAAAATTCAATTTTTTAGAGAATTTCTTTTGCGGACTTCTGTTTTATCAGCATCGGTATATGGCTTCCGGTCAAGTAATGTTTTATACGGGGCTAAATTTCTATCTTACTCAGAGTATAGATTCAAGTGAATTTACCTAACTGAAGCTAAGTTCAAAAGCTTTGAATTGATTAATAATTTCAACGAATAAGATATTTATAGTCTTTTTTCGATTTTATAGGACTAGGTAAGTTACATGTAAAAACTCTTTTGCTACTTAGGTACTAAAAACGACATTTCATCAGCATAGATGCGCTGAGTTCATCAGGCTTATTTACCTTATTAACCAGTTAAATTTCTCTCCAAAGCTCAGAACGACTCTCTAGCATCTTTTAATAACCATTTGATCCGAATGAGATCAATAACGTTTATTTTATTTGCGCATTTATGCTGACTAAACGTCGCTTTTCATTAACAAAAAAGTTTGTAAAAGTTAACTATGGAGGGCGATATAAGAACTCAATAATCAATTTTAACAAATGCTGCAATTTTGATAATTACTAACAAAAATAATTTTAATAGAAATTTCAGTTATTTAGGCAAAAACATATCTGCTACATCATCATTAGAAGCTGATGATTCCAGTTTATTTTGATATTCTAAAGACTTATTTTTCCACATATCTGTTTCACTTTCAGCTTGAGCAAATTTTTGTTTAAAATACTCAATTTGTCTTTTCATAGCTCTCAAAGCTGCAGTCTATTTAACGAACCAAAAATGTTAATTTTTGTTAGAGGGCAGAGCACATATTATCCTTCTAGTTTAGAGACTTAGATACGTGTTGCCCAACAAAAATCAAGCGTTTTACCCCGAGCAGTTAGCATGGGCTCGTCAGTAAGGCGACTAGCTGCTCTACCTCAGACGCTTGCCGAGAAATGTTAACTCATACTTTTGAGTATTAAAGGCCTCAAATCCTTGAGTAGAATTCGATGTGCCCTCTAGTGGTGTAAGCACCAAGTTGGACTAGATGGAAAATTCAGGTAGCCAAATCTTAGACCCAATGCCTGGAGTTTATTATAAGACAAAGACTTTATCGTTCGTGATGCTTTGTTTCAAAGGAAATTATGAAAAAAGCGGTCTATTTGACAAACGAAAGATGTTAATTTTTATTAGAGGGCAGATCACATATTATCCTCCTCGTTTGGAGGCTTAGATACGTGTTGCCACACAAAAATCAAGCGTTTCGCTCCGAGCAGCTAGCATAAGCTCGTCAGTAAGGCGACTAGCTGCTTTACCTCAGACGCTTGCCGAGAGATGTTAACTCGGACTTTTAAGTATTAAAGGCCTCGAAACCTAGAGTAGAATTCGATGGGCCCTCTAGTGGTGTAAGCACCAAGTTGGACTAGATGGAAAAGTCAGGTAGGCAAATCTTAGACCCAATGCCTGGAGTTTATTATGAGACAAAGACTCTATCGTTTAAGATGCTTTGTTTCACAGAAAATTATGAAAAAAGCGGTCTATTTAACGAGCCAAAGATGTTCATTTTTATTAGAGGGCAGATCACATGTTATCCTCCTAGTTTGGAGGCTTAGATACGTGTTGTCCAACAAAAAACACGCCACTAGAGAGCACATCGAATTCTATTCTGGAATTCGAGGCCTTTAATACTCAAAAGTCCGAGTTAACATGTCTCGGCAAGCGTCTGAGCTAAAGCAGCTAGTCGCCTTACTGACGAGCCTATGCTAGCTGCTCGGAGCGAAACGCTTGATTTTTGTTGGGAAACACGTATCTAAGCCTCTAAACTAGGAGGATAATATGTGCTATGCCCTCTAATAAAAATTAACATCTCTGGTTTGTTAAATAGACCGCTTTTTTCATAATTTCCTTTAATATTTTATTGTTCGCCAAAATTTCACTATTAACAGTAAGCATAACAAATGTAATTATTATTAAATGTTACTTACACTACCTGATGTATGTAAAGAGCCCGATGGACCTGCCTGATTACTTAAACCACTGACATAAAGGCTTACAATATCACTAAAATTCTTCTTCGAAGTATTTTTTTTTTGCTTGCTTCTAATTCTATAAAAAATGTAAATAATAAAAATAATATAATATGAATTAATACGAATAAAAATAATTCAACTTGTTTTTCAGAAATTAAACACATTGTTCGATTAAATAATGATTTTAAAGTATTTAAATTAAAAAAAGTTCATTTATAAATAGCATTGTATTGATTTTTACTTTTCTAGAAATTTTAGATTTTTTTATCAGTGATAAAGCGGTAGCTTCATCAGAGGTTTCAGCGGATGTATTCAAGTTCAGTTGTAAATCTAACTGTAGTATATTTCGTTTTTTGATTGTTCTTTTATAATTATTAACTTCTTTATTAGTATATAAAAAAATTGTGTTGTATTTTTTAAAAATGTTTACAATTACTAAAAATTAATATTATTTTATACCACATGATTTTTTTTGCTCTCGTGGTATAAAATATAATTCGATACTTATGTACAAGTTGATTAATTATCTCGTTTGAATTTTTTCTCTTGGTTCGCTCGAGCAAAACATTTCTTATATGAGGTGAAAAATCTACTTTTACACCCATATCGGAATGTACTATGATTATAAAAGTTATATTTACGTACCTGCTGCAAATAAAATAACACGGTAAATAATAACAGGTTAAATAAAGTAACCAGATTACGGTGGATCCATCCCTGACGTGACTTTTGTGTCGAACGGACTGCTTTCAAGAGTTGAGAACTGGCGGGTGTACGGGAACTATATCGCCAGTGATGACCAGTATATTGTTTTTAAAATAAATGACGTAAGACGAACTGACAGAATCCCCACACCGGTGGGGTGGAACCTGAATAAATTTAACAAAGAAAGATTGACGACAAAACTGGACACGGAACTGGACCCGGCGGAGGCAACCCTACGGATAGAGAGAGGGCGGAAAGGCTCGCAGAAGAGACGGCGGGGCTCATGAGACGGCTCTGTGACGCCTCTATGCCCAGAAAATGGACGAGACCCAATAAGCAGGCTATGTACTGGTGGACGGACGAGATCGCGCGTCTTCGATGCGAATGTTTTCAGCCCCGACGACGATCTCAGCGGGCTCGAAACCGGAGGGATGCGCTGACACGTTCAGAGGAGCATCGGACGGCGCGTTCAATGATAGTAAAGATAATCGCTGGACAGAGATAATTGACAAGGTTGACTCAGAACCCTGGGGAGCCGGTAACAAGATCGTAAACCGTAACCTTGATTGATGAAGTTGACCACGACTGGGTGCTGGAATTCACCCGGGGGGAGCTCAGCTCCGCTGCGTCTTACCTCGCAGTGGGCAAGGGACCAGGTCCAGAAGGCATCCCGGCGGAGATCATTCGGATAGTTACCAAACTATGCCCAATGATTCACCTGCCTTTGTACAACACGTGTCTGGTGAACGGAGTCTTCAGCAAAGAATGGAAGACTGCACGACTTATCCTCATAGACAAAGAAAGGATGGGGATCCCGATTCGCCGTCTTCCTACAGAACACTGAGTCTGCTCAACACCCTGGGCAAGCTGTACGAGATAATGCTGAGAACACGACTACACCAGGCTGTACAGGACGTGGGCGGCCTAAACAACCGACAGTACGGATTTAGGAAAGGACGATCGACAATAGGAGCGATTTAGAAAGTAGTTGATGCTTTTAATAGAGCACAGACCAGACCTCACAAGGACAGGCCAGTAGTGCTCCTGGAAACACTTGACGTACGAAACGCCTTCAACTCGGCTAGATGGGCGGACATTGTGGAAGCATTTACAACAACCTTCCCGCTGCCGCCTTACCTACTCCGAGTCCTGAAGGAATTGAGGAACAGATATGTAACGTTCGAGACGGAAATAAGGGTCAAAACAAGAAAAATGACGGCGAATGTGGCGGAGGGCTCTATCCTGGGCCCCGACATATGGAACGTGCTGTATGATGAAGTGCTGGGCCTCCCGATGCCACCGGGAGTTCACCTCGTCGCATCCGCTGACGATCTGGTCATAGTCATCGTGACAAAGACCACACGGCTGGCTCAACTCAAATTGAGTAGGGCGATGACCAGGATACATGAATGGATGCATGAACGAGGACTACAATTAGCCACACATAAGACTGAGTTGTTATACTTAACTAGATGACGCATAGAAACGACGATGCCTATGATGGCGGGGGAATCCCGTGTGCGACCTGGGGGAACGGCCAAGTATCTAGGGGTAACCCTGGATACGAGAACGTCCTTCTGGCCGCACATCCGGGGTGCTGCTGCTTGCCCTCCTCATGGCTAATACAAAAGGACTGAGACCAAGCTCTCGTAGACTATTAATGGCCGTGACCCACTCTGTGATCCTGTACGGGGCCGAGATATGGGGAAACGCAGTTCGCGTGAAAAAGTACCGCAAGGCGATAGCTGCGGTACAAAGAAGGGGGCGCTGCGAATCGCGTCTGCGTACCGCACCATCTTCGAAGCGGCGGTGCTCGTGATTGCCGAGGTGGTCCCCGTGGACTTGCTAGCTCTCGAGCGACGCAGGATCTACGAGACTAGCGGAGAAAAAGGGAGAACAAGGGCCGCCACAGAGGCGTGGACAGAGTCGCTCGACAGTTAGCAGGCTCGGTGGACAGAGTCTGAAAAAGATAAGTGGACGAGACGCTTAATTAAGGACGTTAGAGAGTGGAAGGAAAGGAGTGCTGGTGAGGTGAATTTTTATCTCACGCAGTTTCTGTCTGGACACAGATATTTCCGCTCGTACCTGCACAGGATGGGGAAGGTCTCGACCCCAAACTGTCGGTACTGCGGCCACAATAGGAACGACTTGGAGCATACGTTTTTCGCGTGCCCCCGATGGACGACTGAGAAACAAGGACTAGAGATGACTAGGTGAAATGACGCCGAATAACGTAGTGACATTAATGATGACGAACAGGCAAGTGTGGGATGAGATTACACGATACGTAACGACAATCCTAAAAAGAAAAAAGACAGATAAGTGCCTAGAAAACTGACGCGGACAACTAAGACCGTAGACGTACTAATAGAAAAGTACAAAAGGACAATAGCTACAAAGCCTAGACATGCCGGCCGGCTCAAAGTGATATGCACAACAGTCCCGGGCCGGTTCGGTAAAGGAGGTTGGCCAAACACCATCTCAGGCCTGGGGGTTTTTAGTCGGTACGCCACTTGTGGAGAGTCCGACATACGGGGAGCCACGCCGTCGCGTGGTCCCTATGGTACTTAAAGCATTTTCTCTCCTTAAAATAATAATAATATGAATAATAATAATAATAATAATAATAATTTCTTGTGTAATTTATCTGGTATGCGGTGCAGGGCACACGGCGCACACCTGCACTGCGTTGAAGATGCCCAATACCAGCGACCTAGGTGAGAGATTCGACAGCGCAGCAATTGATGTGTGGTAGCTTAACGCACAATTCACTGACTGGAGAGCGTGGGTGAGGGCGACCTTTCAACCTATTGCAAGCAGAAGCCCGCAAGCTCAAAGGTACATCTGCACCCCCACATGAACCACTGAGAGTGTCAGCGACACCTGGGACTGCTATCTCCTGGGTGCTCCGCTAGACTGATGTGAGCTTGCTCTGCCGATGTTGCCTATGCAGTATAGTGTAAGCAGCTGTGCCCTTCGGGACCCTGATTGAGTAGTGCGCGTTGGATGTGGGAAAGTCGGACACAGTCCCACATTGCTACGGGCAAGCCCCAGTCCGTCAGTACCTTTGGGACTGGGAAAACGCAAGTCGGGCCTTAGAGAACTGGGGTAGGCTCTGTTTAAATGTGAAAGTATGAGTAGACCCCAGGGTATACCCGTTCTCGACTATTGCGGCCTGCCCACTTGCGTACGATGCCCCGGCGGGCCCAAAAAGGACTCTTTTGCCTGCAGATAGCAGCAAAATATTGCCAGACACCATTACCCCTGTCAACAACTCCCACAAAACACCAAGGGAAAACAGAAAGAGGATCGTGAGCGCCCCCAGCGTCCACAGCATCCAGAAAGAGGAACAGCATGCCTCGAGCGATATGGGAGGACAACGATGGGACAGGGTTCTCGAATTGCTAGAGAACCAGCAAGAAACAATCCAAAAGATGTTGCAGGTTTGGGGTCTGATGGAGGCCTCTAGCAAAAAGCAGGAAACAGCGTTAGATGACTCACAAACTCACTTAAAGTTGATTAACAAGAATATGCTAAAAAATAACCCAAAAGAGGTTAAGGATAGTGTCGCCTTTGCTATGGAACATCTAGACATAGCTAAGGTGGAACTACAGACAACTAGCAAGGGAAGGAATGAGTTATGGAGTGTATGTAAAAAGTCGTGTGTGAGAATGCAAGGAGAGAATGTTGATTATGTTACACGGAGTGCAAGTCAGGATAGAAATCGGGGTCGGTCATCAAACAGTCCGCAAGATTTTCGAAGAGGTTAAATTATGTATACCCCATTTGATTGATATAATTTGCTAATACAGTATATTGTTTTCTTTCCGTAAAGACATATTATAAAAAATAATTGAAAATACTTTTGTTAAAATTTAGCTATAAAAACTAAATTATTTCCTTAATGTGGAAATAAATAAGAAAGAATTCAAATTTCGAATTATAAATTTAAAAATCGCTAAGCATACTTGTCCTTGATATATCTTTTTAAAGGATAGCTTTTAATTTGTATTATTTCTATATATATTCAAAAAGAGAAGTGATACCCTACATTCTTGACATTTATTTAATAATTTTATATAATTCGAAAGTCAAGATTTAAAATTTTCATATACTAGTACAATAAATAAATTCTGTCAATATATTGAAAATTTAACCTAAGAAAAAACTGATTTAAGAACAAATTCAATATGCCTTAAACAAAACAATTTAAACTTTATTTGTAAAATTTAAACTGAATGAAAGAAAAGTGTTAAAAGAAATGCCGGTTTTATTTAATTATGCTTTTTTGATATAAATGCAATATTTTCAAAGAAGTATGTTCAAGATTTTGATAATGTTTTTTCATTAGGATTTGAGAAATAGTTTTATACTTATAGTTTTCATTTAACAAAAATTTCAACAAACAAGTAAATTATGTATACTCCATTTAATTGAGATTTGTTCCATGATTTCATAACATTCTAAAGTAGAGTTTTAAAAAAATAATTTTATAGCTAAATAACTTTCCTGTACTTTCTGAAATTTCAGCGCTGATTTTTTATCTTTACTTGACTAAACATAATCTGATTCCAGCAGTTTCATAAAAAATATAATAACATTTAAGTCCAAAAAAAAAAATTAAATATATTGATAGTTTGAATCAATCAAGGGTTTAGTCCACTTATATAAAACTGTCCATTTAACTTAAGCTCAGTTCTATTAACAATAACAGCTCATGAACAAATTGTTGTTTATGAATTTCACTTCCAGATAACTTTTATTGTTCGAATCATGCAGTATAGGAACTATAAAAGTAAAAGAAACTATAAACCAAAATTTCACAATCCTTTATCATTTAGAAACTCGGATATACATTTTTAACATAAAATGCAACTGATGTCGAATCAACTCATTTCTGACAATACCTTTTTTTAGTGAACTTTTAAGATACATCAACTGTGGTTTATCGGCAATAGTTTTCTTGATGCACTACGTAAAATAAACTTTTATCCAAAAATTCACAGCTCTATGTCTTTTGGATATCAAGACATGAATTTTTAATGAGAAGATATAGGCTGCATTCAATAAATTCACTTTTCAACATTAACTATTTTCAGAAAATTTTTAAAATACAGTAGCTGTGGTTACTTGTAGATATTTTTCCTTATACACTGAGTAAAAGAAACCATAAACCAAAATTTCACAATCCTTTATCATTTGGAAACTCGGATTTGGGCTAATCTCATAACTTGTTGAATTTGATGGTGTCTGTAAAAGAAAAAAATGAAAAAGATCATCTGCTGATAAAGAAAATTATCAGAAACGTCAAAAAAGTTAAAAGTAAATAGCATTTTCACCCTGTCACTTGAAAAAATTATTATCTTTTCTATTCCATAACTATTTGAACATTTAAAATAGAGTTTTGTGGGTTGGAATCGTGAGAGAAGGTACAAAAACTAGTATTTCTGTAAAGTTTTAAGTGTGTCCCATCAAAATGAAGGATATAGCAACATATAATGCAACTGTCACTACTTGTTTGTAAATTTTCGAATTTTGCTTTTTCTGATTATAGAATATTGAACACATTTTTTACATGACTTTTTTTTGCTAAATTATGTTCCTCCTTTCTAAATAAATCATTTTAGTTGTCACACTTAACTGTGATTCCTAAAATGAAGAAAACACAAGCGTATATATTGGATACACCATGTGTTTCCTGAAAATAAAATTTCTTATTTTTTAAGGGCACATCAGCGAATTAGATTTAAATAAGTTAGTAACTCATTTGCTTAGTATATTTAGGTATAATACATACTGCAAAAAAATGTTTAATCATAACTTTTGTTTATTCCTGTTTTTTTTGTCGTTTCCGTTGGAAGATCCATTTCTAATTCTGTTTGTCAATGTAAAATGATAAAATAAATTATTCTGAGTTTTTGTATGTTTTTTTTCATAACTTTTTGAACATATTTTAAAAATAAGGTACAACTACAAAATCTTGTTCTTTGAGCTTACCCCAATGTAAATAACCCTCAAAAAACAATGTGCCATCATATTGCAAAAAAAAAATTTCTGCAAAATTAACAACTTGTGAGATTTGCCCATATACATTTTTAACATAAAATGCATCTGATGTCAAATCAACTCATTTCTGACAATACCTTTTTAAGTAAACTCTTAAGATACATCAACTATGGTTTATCAGAGATAGTTTTCTTGATGCACTACGTAAAATAAACTATAATCCAAAAATTCACAACCCTGTGTCTTTTGGAAATAAAGATATGAATTTTTAATGACAAGATATAGGCTGCATCCGATAAATTCACTTTTTAACATTAACTATTTTCAATTTGCACATTCTGACTTCAACCTTGTCACAATCAGATTTCTGTGGGTTTGATTTATCAGTTAATTGTTGCTCTGAGAATATCATTATATAAGAATTATATTAATGAGATGAGATAAGATAAATTATAAATGTTATAGTAATTATGAAAATCATGAATTCAATTCAATTTTATGTAGATTTTTCACATACTTACAGTATCACACTATATAATTCGGTACATTTTTTGCAGAATAACAATTTGTATCTGTTAAATTGGTTAAATCTGGTAAATTTTTAGCCGTTAAGCTCTGGTAAATTCTATAAAAACTCTCAGTGCTCCATGTACTGCAAATTCATTTTCTCCACTTAAACAATTAACAAGTATATCAAAAAGTCCTGGTCAGTTTTTTGGCCACTCCCAATGAGCAATCCTTGATATTGCATAAGCAACACTTATTCAGACCTATTGAAAGTAAAGTAAAATTAAAATTAAAATATAAAAATATACAAAAATTATGCATCATATTTATTCACTCACTTTACTTATTGACTCACGTAATCCTAAAAGCATCAGAGTTTTTATTTTTTCCTTAATATGTAGTTACAATTGTGGAGATCAAAATTTTTCAGCCAGCTTATTCCAATGACTTTCTATATACTGTTTAAACCTGAAAAAATAATTAAATTTAAATAAAGAAATAAATTTTTTTCTTCTCAATTTTAATTAAAGAAACTTTTTTTACTTCAAATATGCTTCAAATATTACAATTTGATCACTTAAGAGGTCCAAAAAGTCTGGTACAGTGCTTGAAATGCTCTGCTGAAGAAAACATTCTTTGCTTTTTAACTCATATTTTAATAGATTTTGGTGGTTGTCGTACACTTTAAAAACCAAAATAGCCTTTCGACAACCCCTCCTTGAAGAAAAATGTTTGTTTTATGTATCTCCACAAATTGACAGATTTAGTTTTTTGAAAATAAAAGCATTTTGAAAATTAGTTTTATAAATAGTTGAAAATATTATTTATTTAGATATTTTTGTGAATGTTACATTACTAATATTTTCAACTATTTATAAAACTAATTTTCAAAATGCTTTTATTTCGAAAAACTATATCTGTCAGTTTGTGGGAATACATAAAACAAACATTTTCCTTCAAGGAGGGGTTGTCGAAAGGCTATTTTGGCTTATAAAGTGTACGACAACCACCAAAATCCATTAAAATAGGAATTCAACTTCAGCGAAGAATTTCAAGCACTGTACCAGACTTTTTGGACCTCTGAAGTGATTAAATTGTAATATTTGAAGCATATTTAAGGTAAGAAAACTTTCTTCAATTAAAATTAAAGAGAAAAAAAATTTATTTCTATATTTAAATTTGATTATTTTTTCAGGTTCAAACTCAGTCCTGAGGCCTTAACAAAACTGAAGCCAGCTGTCTAATCGCTAATGGCCCATTGGAATTGACCACAAATTCTTTTAGATGAATTCCAAACTCTTTTTTCACCTTCAATGCTTCTAAATGCTGCTCAGCAGCCTATTGATTTTCTCCTTCTGTTGCTAGAATGCTATTTAGTATCTTTTACATAGCTTGCTTTAAGGATCCTTGTACCTTGGCTCCAGACATGATTAAATTCAGTTTGCTTCTATCACTATATATATGTACATTGTTCTAAAAATTCAAGAAGTCAAAATCTGTGGCTAGGATGCTGTTTAGTATCTTAAACAAAGCTTTCTTTAAGGATCCTTGTACCCCGACTCCAGACATGATTAAATTCAATTTGCTTCTATCACTATATATACACTGTTCTAAAAATTCAAGAAGTCAAAATCTGTTGCTAAGATGCTATTTTGTATCTTGAACAAAGCATCCTTCAAGGATTCTTGTACCTTGACTCCAAGCATGATTAAATTTAGTTTGCTTCTGTCACTATGTATACACTGTTCTAAAAATTCAAGAAGTCAAAAAATAAGCAAAAAAGTATATAGAGTATCACCAAATACGAAGTACACACTAATCATCAAATACAAAGTACACACTAAATAAATGCACACAAAATTCACAAGAGAACGATAAGAAATTGTATTAGGATTTAAAACACGATCAAGATAAGACTTTTTATCTGTTGGATTAAGCCTAACTTGAGAACATTTTTTGCAAATTCTCTACAAAATTCCAATGATAGATCTAAACATGAAAAACTGGCAGCTCCAAATCCATATAACCAAAGTGCCCAATGCACTTATTCAAAGATTTTTCACATGTGCCGCAGTTTTTTGCATTGGATCAAGTACCCTGTCTGTTGTCAAGAAGACCATAAGAAAGTGGTACGTGTCCATTGTCCTGGCTGTAGAGATTATTAGCAACCACATGTAGGTGAGCTTGTTGTTTTATGTGATGCCTACTGTCCACCCCAAAAGACACATATGCGATATTTTCTTAGCAACATCTGTTTTTCTGTACTGTTCCTTCACCATTTTTAAAAATATGATGATTCACCGTTTACGCGAATATGAATCTGATCTTTCAATTCACGGTATTATATATATTAACAGTTAATATTTTTGCTAGAAAAAACAATGCATTCTGAAGAGCAGCATGCCGCGCGTGATGTATCGTTTTCTCGACCAACGCGTATACCTATACATATACCTGTACATATGATCCGACGATACTAACCTTACCTTATACATAACTTTTAGTCTGACGAAAAATTCGCACAGTGTTCTATACCTATATATATAGATAAGTAGTAGGGGTAGTGGCGTCTGGCGCGTGGGGCCCGAGCGAGGGTGCAAGAGAGAGGGAGAGAGGGGTGCGAGAGAGAGGGTTAGAGGCGGTGCGAGAGAGAGAGAGAGAGGGAGAGAGAAAGCTAGAGAGAGAGAGAGCGAGAGAGAAAGCTAGAGAGAGAGAGAGATGTCGCGTGGGCCCATAGCGAGGGTGCGAGAAAGAGAGAGAGAGAGATAGAGAGAGAGAGAGAGAGAGAGAGAGAGAGAGAGAGAGAGAGCGCGAGAGAGAGTCGGTAAATAGCAGGTCAGGTAATAAAGGGTGTTGGAGTCGATTTCAGCTATAATGAGGTGTGAAAAGGTAGGTTGTTTATTTGTTCAACGTTTAAATTTTTCGTCGCCCTGAAAAGGGTCTTTTTATGGTAAGTTTTAAAGCGTTATAATTTCTTGTAGCCTTGTGTTTGTGGGTCTGAATGAGTATTTGGCGAATATCTTTGTGGATATTGTTTCCACTGCGATTGACTATTTTCCTTTTTTTTTATCGTTTTTATCTTCTGGAAGAAGAGGAGCGCATAAATCATAGCTGTTC
>JAPYZB010001499.1:0-14321 GCA_030522745.1 Eupelmus kiefferi | reverse complement strand
GTGTGTAAAAAAAATATGTACCTAAAAATGCGTTAATTTGGCGACAGCCAATTACACACGTACATGCATAAAAATACACACTTACGTGTGTAATTTAACACACTTGGATTTACAGTGTAATAAACGTCCCGATAGATTTAAATTTTTACTCAATCATTGACAGTGGCCAAAAAAATCAAAACAGACACGATTACCCAATAGAAAACTCCACGCATAGCTTCATCGCGTAATATAATAAAAAGAAACGTGCCTATATGAATCGGCGCTACTCTCTGCTTAATCATCCTCCGTCCTTGCCTCATATCGATGCATTATAACGCTTCCATGGCTGGGGAATTCACCGCCGTAAACTTTCCTCAAATCCAAGTTTTCCTTTATTTTTGAGGGGGAAATCTCGCTTGAAAAGAATCCCGCGCTGCCTCTACGAGGACATCCGGAGTCCTTGACTCTATCAACTCCATTTTTCACAAAACACTACTAAGACCGATACTGCTTTTCCCTGCGGTTTTAGGACGATTTTTCACGATAATCCAGAAACGCTTCCGCGTAGTTTTAAATAAAAAACGCCCGAGCGCCCGGCTAATAAAATGCAAAAACGTATAAACCGGCTTGTATACATATCTTTTTTTATCGCGACGCCGCTGTAATGGTCCAATTAAGTTTGACAAACCGTCGTTTATCATTCGTCAAATCTATGACTATGCAGATTCCGCCGCGATCCGATACACATTTACAAACACGTCGACCGGCGCAAAAGCCGCCGCCATTAATCCAGCGTCGAATATTCGATTGTGAATACCCGCTCCCGGCTAAGCGCGCCTTCGCCTTATATAATTACCAGCGCGACCTTCTTTTTCCTTAATTCAATTTTTCGACGCTTTCTCACGCGTCAATGTCGACTTGTGTGCACTTGCGATATTTCCCCTCAATCTTAAAGCAAAACGTAGCTACGTCGTGTATACGTGGACGGAACCGTTAGAAAACGCGTCGGACCGCTGCACGAGGATGTATCCTCGCCCGACAATTATGCAACTTTTTTTTTCTATTTCATCCTGTTCTTTTTTTTTGTCGTTCGATTTATGCGCACAGACAAGGGCAGAGCACAGCGGCCCCGGCTAATTTATAGAGATCGCGCGTAGGATGAGCGAGCGAAGGTCGGAATAGACAATTTAAAAAAGGAGCTCGACGCGTGAGTTTAGACGAAGGGGACGGTGCTTCTAAGACGCGGCCCCGAAACTCGGGGTCGGTCGGGTTTTTTTTTTCTGAGCGTGTGGTCTGCCCACGCGAAAGAAATCGGGTCGCAAATTGGTGCGCAATTATGCCGATGTTAGTAATTGAGGCTATTGTCTGTGCTGCTGTTATTTTGCGAGGATTGTGCGTTGTTGGAGTGATTTAGTTAAGTGGTAAAAGTCTAATTATTATCTTTATAGCTATCCCATAAATTTAAAGTTTTTAGAAAATTGTTTTTAAAACTGTAGAACTATCGTTTAAACTCCTTTTATAATTCTACGTAATATTGTTTTTTATGAATTCTAATGAGTTACCATGAAATCGTAACAATAACCCAAGTCTCTTTAATTAACCCTCAGATTCTCCAATATAAACCCATCCATAAAGTAGACCCAGACCAAGCAAAAAAAACCAACCTGTTTGATATGGTCCTGAGCCCGGGCCGCCTGACGAAAGCGACGAGGAGGGTGGCGTTGAGCAGGACCGAGCCAAAGAGCACCAGGCACCAGGCGACGATCTTCGAGTGGGCCCGCCATCTTTCCAGGCCTCCCAGGCCCGTAACCGATCCACCGCCCGCGTCCTCCGTCGAACCGCCATCCATTCATAAATGATTCCACGTTCCTGTAATCAAACATAGCCAACGTTACACATTTTGCTGAAATCGCTTAATTCCTCGCTAAAGGCCTTGGGTGAATTATTTCTTTTTTTAATATGCGCAGTGCTATAAGTAGGCTCGATTTCACAAACATTCCCGATGGTACGTGACTTTTGGAGCGGGAGAATTCAGCCGATGCGGCTCGAAGTGTGTATGCCGTTTAGCAATGGTAGCGCGCTGAATCATCAGGCGATCGGTAGCCACCGGCGCGGGTGACCGAAATTTATACATCCTTTTGGCTCGCGAAAATATTCCGCCTGGTTCATACGCAGCGGAATGCGCGTGTTGCCAAAACAAAGAGATTAAGGAGTGATTATACCTGCCGGTCGGCGCTGATCGATTTTCTACCGATTAAAAATCAAAAGAGGGATTAAAAGTCGTTCGAGACCCGAGAGCAGATAGCTTATCGAGCTACTGTGCTGCGCGTTGGATCGCAAGTTTTTTTACAAACAGCACAAGCTTTGAAAATTATAAATAAAATCAAGTTTAATGCCGCAACTACTCAAAGGATTCACTAATCAAACCGTTAAAAATCGGTACAACCGCACTAACCAGCCACCATTCACAGTCCACGACCTACCCAAAATATCAACAAAGCACACTCACAACAGGCTCAGGACCAGAGAATCCAGCATCAACTCTCCATCTCTAACCCAAACAAAAGCCAAACTCAAGCGTGCCTCAAAACCATCAAAGCAAAACCACTATAATCACAGACGAATCCGCAGCGCTCGTCGGACGCTCGACTTCTGTCAGCTCTCCCGCTCGCTCCGAGAATTATATAGTTGTCCCGCTGCAGCGCTTATCGCGCAATTACACTCGAGAAAGCGAGCGCGTCCCGGCTCAGATAAAATTCCTTCGCCCCCGCGCGGAGCCCGGCTTATCACGATAAGGACAAGAACGAGAACAAGAAGGATTAAGATTGCCACCGGATAAAATAGTTTATGCCTGCGAAAGTATGTACTTTGTTGGTGAATCCATATGGCTAGATAATCCGTTCCTTGATTATTAAAATTACGCTCTTGGGGACGGAGGTTCGGCTGATAAGGTGGCGTTATGTTTGTGGATATTATGCGATCGGAGAGTTGAGGTAGGGAGGAGAGAGGAAAAGAGACGGAGATCGGTATTGATGTGATTTTGTATACGCATGTGTGCCATGGTCAGATTGGGAGAGCGATAAGTTTGATAACGCCGAGCGTCAGCGGGTGGAGATGAAAAAACAAGTAAATAAATTAATTTGATAGTGGTGCGGTTGAGCGGTTTGAGATAGGCTGTATGCACCCGAATGTAAATAATGACCGTGTTTACTTGTTAAGAGCTTCTGTACTGGTGGAGGTATTTTGAAGAAGGACGATTTATGAGTGTTGAGTTTTTTTAAATTTGAAGAGTTTTGTGGGATTGTTTTGAGTGAAGATTGTGGTCGGTGTAGATGGGGGGTTATCTAAGCAATAATTATAATAAGATAGTGCGCTATGCGCTCTTTGATATGGAAAATCAAGGCGGTTTATCAGTTAAATATCTCGTCGAACTAAAAAAACATATTTTTTAACTTAAAAACTTTGGGTGATAAAGCGAATTCTTTTATCGAGTAACAATCTTTCCGATTAGGCATCAATTTAACTAAAATTCAACAAAATCATTAAAAATCTTCCAGAACAAAGTCCAAACACCAAACCTCGAAGCCCAATAGAACCATTCGATTTTCCCAACTCCCACCGCCCATTTTCCTCATTAAAAATTCTCAAAAAGTAGGTAAAAATCTGCAAACAAAACGTCGTTTCCCCACATCCACATCCGCTCCCACAACCCCACCCATCCGAATCCCCAGCCTTTCGCAATTAAACACGCGAGAATCCCGAGTGTCCCTCTCCCGCACTCCCACGCACTCGCTTAGAAAGAGATAAGGTCAAGCTCCGCGCGCTCGCTCATACAGACAGCGCGTCGACGGCTTCGGAAAAGGCCTTCGAGCCTCTCGCGCGATCGAGCCCCCCTCGGGGGAAAATCGCAAGAGCGAGACGTCGCGGAATCCAATTATAGTGCGTTACGCTACACTAGCCGCGTGGGCGGCAGCTGCTAGCTCGGTGCGCGCGCCTTCGTTTGCGGCAGAGGCCGTTGGCCTGGATGAATTTTTTTTTTTAATGGGGGATGTTGAGGGTGAGTTTTGGAGTTGACGGGTGGGGTGAGAGGAAAATGATGTGGATGGGTTGTAGGGATTAGGAGTTTGTAAGTTTCCAAGTGGAATTGAAAAGGTAAGTGCGAGAGCGACATTACCTCACAGAGTGAGGTAAGGCCGGTCGACCTCGCCGCGATTCCGGTTATTCCGTTGAAGTTTACTTTTCTAAGAGAGTGAGCGAGAGAGAGAAAAAGATTCCATGCTAATGCAGTGCGAGAGTGGCTAGAAGATTATTGAATTTTTTATTTATGAGTCGGAGACGTAAAAAGTTATGTATCAAAGAAAGCTTCGACTTGCGATTACTTAATACTCGTAACGCGTGAGCTCGATATGAGATTCCTAATCAACTTTTAATAAAGCGAATTATCAGCCACGACGCGCGCACCTGCTAAACGTTCCGCAATCCGTTTTGTATTCAGCCTTAAGGCGATATGAAATCCTCCTTTTAATAGAGAATGGTAAAATCCATTTGTACTTTATTTATTTTTCAATATTTCTATATTAAAATAATAACATGAAACCCACAAATTTTACAAAAATTAAAAATTAAATCACGTTGCCCGATTCTCAAAGCCAGCTCTCGCATCGCCTTAAAAACCGAATCGATTCCCAGGCCGATAATCATCTCCGATCGCAATCGGCACTCCACTAATCAAGCATAAAAAGCCATTAACGCGCCCATCCTCGTTGAAAAGCCCGCAGAAATGCATCGCAGCCACACGAGCTTAGGGCGTGAGCGATGTCGTAACTCCAGGCTCATTGCTCAACTATATATCGCAGAGCGCGCGCGTCTACATATATAAACGTGAAAAGCGCGCGTCCCGCGGAATTTTTTTTCACTTCAGCATTGTGCGAGGAGTGGCTAGATTCGGATTATTCATGCGGCAGCTCGACTCTGTTTCTCTGTGTGTATGTGGCAAGTTGCATTCCGCTTGGAAACGCTGCGGCCTTGGAGGGGAAACGAAACTTTTGGCTTTTTTTTGTGGAACGTATTATTATAAAGTCGAAATTATGTAAAGACCGAAATTGCGGCACGTACCGGGTTATGTAAACCGATACGAGAGTAATTGTAACGCGCGAGCTCGCGCCTTTCTGTGTTTGTGTGAGTTTGCGAAAATGTAGCGGCGATTAAGATAATTGAGGAAAATTCGAAAAAACGTCTTAATACGATGCATCGATCTGATGATTCTTTTTATGAGCGTAACCTATACGTGAGATGCATACCCAGCTGTAATTTTATCCAGAAAGAAGCACTGCTTGCTTGAAAAATGCCTCAACGCCGAGTTTTTTTTCATAAGAATTATCCGCAGTATATAATAACGACCGGAGCATAAAACAGCTCCTAATAAAAAAAAGAAGAAAAAAAGAACAATTACAGAAGTAAATCATAATGCGGCAAATCGCTCGTTTCAGGAAATAATAATCAATTTTTCCAGGCTCGCTAGGAAACCGCTCGCGTGTAATTTCCAAGCGCGTGGAAAGTAACTTTTACCCGAGGCCGGCCAGCGCGCGGCGATGCTATAATTCAGGCTCGAAAGCTAATTAATTGTGGATATGATTAGAGAACGGAAAATTCTTTGCACCGGTGAAAACAATAAATGCTACCTGGAAAAAGACGAGCGCCGCCGAGTTAGAAAGTATTTCCTCCTCTGCGTGTCGTCCGCTAATTTTCATTCGAAAGTCCCTATAGCGGTGACAATTGCATTGTTATAAACGACTCAGTTGGGTAATGAGCTCGTCGCTTCGCCGCGCAGCGGCTGTAACGTTTAATTGCCCGGCTCTGCAAGCCGATATAATCAAGCGGAGAGATAAACCGCGTTTAAAATTTAATCGCTCGATAGCATTTTGCAACGCTCGGCCTTTCGCACAAAGGAGTGAGAGAGAGAGAAATGCATTTTTCTCTCTCGACGCGTCCACGCGCGCATCGCCGGCTTGTGTGTATCCTATTACGCGTTTAGGGCTGACCGAGGCACTTTCTTAGCTGGCGCGTGCGAGCTCCCCGTCGTGATTTACGTCGCGCTTATAACCGCGCGCATTGTAAATCTTGCTTCGAAGTGAATTTCCTGGTCGCATCCAAGCTGGGGAAAAAAAAGAAGGAAGGCGCGAGATATGGATTCTCGCGATCGTTTGGCAAGTCGCGAGAAAAATCGCTCTGAAAATATTTACAGTGCAGTCGCGTGCCGATATCGAGAAAGGCTGCAGTTGGCTTCGCGGAAAATGCAGTTCCGCCTGGCCGAGTGGGCCGTAAAAAAGCTCTCTCTTTCTTTGCGCTCTGAGGTCAGCGTCGAAAATAATTCCTTTGGCGATCGCCTAATCTCGCTGCTTTTTTGCGCGCCGCCGCCGACGCCCCCGCGTTTTATTTCGAGTGCAGTTTATAGTAAGTGAGACTGACCTTGCCTCGAGGCCTAAAATTAATCGCGGAAAAAGGGTGCTGAACGGGGGCAAGGGTAAGTCGCGGAGAGTGTAAACGCGAATCGACGGTTTGTATTGGTATCAAGGAGAGGAGCGATGAGAGAGCTGGTTTGTTCGCTTTTTCTCGTGCGTGAATGACGGTGGATTCGAGTTTGAGGGATTTGGGATTATTAATAGAGAGCGGTGGTGTCGAGGGTGAGATGAATTTAGAGGTGAAATTCAGGGTTGATGAAGCTCTGTTGAGGAAATGAGGAGTTTGAAGGAAGATTTGTGTTTGGAGAAAAAGTTAAACGATGAAAAGTGGCGTATTGTTTGATGTGGACTGCCGCTATTTATTTTTTATGAGTATATCAATGCTGAATTAATATTGAAGCAATACTGAGTCAACAGTCAAACAATACCAAGCCAATATTGACACACACGATATAGCACGTAATTGATCAAACGCAAGTGCACTCGGCTCTTTAACGTTTCATAAAAAAGAAACATCACACATTTCAGTTAAGTAACCCATCAATCTCCCTCTCGAAATTTCCAATTCTCCTCCACTTTTCCTCGCAGCTTTCATTCAAACCCCGCACGCAACCATCACAATAACCAACCAGCTGCCCAGCAACATAACCGAAGAAAGCAGCCCGTGCATTAAAACCATAACGCCCCGATTCGCCAGCTACCAACTCACGCAACGACACAATGCATCATACTTAATCGCCCGGCGAGAGAAAGAGAGCGTTGCGCAACGCGCATATACATTTCCCAACGCGAAATTTCTGGAATAACCGCTGCAGCCACTCTCGCATTTCGCCGAGCTTACATAAAAACGCCCGACACAATATATCTACACGCACACCGCCTGCGGGATAACCGCGACTTTTATAATTATACAAAAGCTCGACGGTGTGAGAAAAAAAAATCGCGCGCGTGCCGGTGTCAAGGCGAGAGCTCATCGGTCAATCGCCGCGCGCGGTAGCTCGTTTCTTTTTTTTTCGGCGATCGAGGGGCTATATACGAGACAATGCATTATCGCCGAGCGAACTGGAGCAAAAAGCCGCGGAACATTTTCCTGTTTGTTTGTTGCCGAGTTGCGTATATGCTCCGATGCATACTTACGTACTGGTATATAGCGCTTGGATAATGCAGGATTGAGACAAAGGCTGCATAGAGCGCGGTAATGCCCGTTAATCGGTGCGAGGAGAGAAACTCGCAAGGCGCGAGGTGTATAAGAGATATAGGTAAGGTTTATGACACAGTTTCGCCGGGCGGACTTTAAACTTGAACCCCTTCTGTCAGAGCGCGCGAAATTCAAATTACCCTCATAGTGTGTATATACTCGCAGCGGTTATTAAGCTTTATCTAGGCTACGTTTATCTCCGTGAAAATGAAAAGTTGCGTGCGGCCTTATTTCAATGCGTGAAATTTCGAGGTATAATGAGGTTATAGGCATCGCGTAACGCGGAGGGCACGACGATGGGTTTGGCTTATCAGGACAGGCCGTTAATATCAAACGCATATACACGAGAGACAGATATCGGAGCGGTCTAGCGTCGCGTCAGGGCGGCGCAGCGATGTGAGAGCTAACCGACGCTGACACGGTCTAGTACGGCAGCTGATATATATACAAGCGGCGCCAGAGCAGCCGGCGACTACGCATTTATGCGAATTATGTGCATCGTGGATGGGACGTATACACGGGGGATTCTGCGATTGGGCGGGTATCTAGTAATAGCTTTATGCTAATCTGTTTTAACGATTGTTTTAGTGCGTAGAAGTGTGTTTGAAATCTGACCGCAACGAACGTTAGAAAAAAAAATCGAGTTTCTTCTATGACGACTAATAGAAATCAGAATACATATCTCCACTTTCGCGGAATGCTCCGTGCGCATATATACTATCTTCGATACTTCCGAGCGGATGCTAAACGTCGAGCGCGCGAGTGACACGCGAAACGAGCGATATACAGAGCTCATCAGAGTCAGCAGCAGCCGCCGATGAACCCGCAGTTACGATTAAGTCAGCTGTTTCCTGTGATAGATAACGGATTTCGTCTCTGTGCTAATACAAGCGCTCGGCTAATTACTATAAGAGATAAGTAGCGCTGGTTTTTTTTTCTCTGGTTGACTCGCCTGAGCAGCCGAATATATGGCGAATACATCTCTGACGGTGTAATGTGTTTTTGTTTTGCTGCTTTTATCGTTCTGACGTTTTCGAAATTCTAAACTTTCTGCACGCGTTGACGTATTATTTTTTTTGCGAACTCGCGGAGTATTGATTATATAGAGGCGTATGTCATGGGATGTGAAAGAGGTATGGCTTCATTGTACACGGCGGGAGTCGCAGTTGTCAGCGGCTATTTTTAGAGGTAATAAATAAAAAATGACCCCCCTCGGACTGCCGATTGCGATTAAATAATGTAACTAGGGCTCTCGCCGGAGAAGCGTTAAAAATGGCAGCTCGCGATACGATTTTACATATATGCATATGTCTTCAAGACGCCTGGATGCGCGCCGGCCGATCGCATGTAATAATGTCTCATTCTAAATAAATTATTAATTATCAACACACATAAGAAAGCTCGAGAAGCTCTTCGGTCAATAACAAAACAAGCTTTCATCGTAACAAAAAACTTGTAATAATTTCCACACTCCATCGAACCACACGACCAGCAACAATCAATCAACAAAGCGCTTAAGCAACGCCAGCAGCCAATCTCCGAACTGTCTTTTTCCATCCCCGCACGAAAAGCGGGCTCGATTAATCTTGATGCAGCCGGAGCTCAGTTTCGCAACGAGCCGAACCCGAGAGCGACTTTTTGGCTCGACTCGCAGAAGGCCGAACGCGATATCTCGTTAACGTTTTCTCTTAACGAGGAGACGCAGAGCTTAGAAGCCCTTTGCCGGGCGCAACTTTGTTTTTCCCCGCTGATTTTCGGATTTAAGCTGAGCGCTGGCTGCATTGAGGCCGTGTTTTCGCGGAAGTGGCGCGGGATGAGCGAGTGATTTTGTTAATTGGGTTTCTGCTCGCGCTCGCGGGTTTGTTAATGAATTTTTTTTCTCTGCTTTTTGTTGCGCTATTTTTGCGCTCTGTGTATACATATTGTTGTCTATAATTAGCGGGGTAAGTATAGCGCCGGGTGAGTAAATATAATGATACGATGATGATTAAGGAATAAAAGAGAATTAATACAGTTGTGATAACGTTGGGTACACATAGCTGAGCGAAACTGTTTATTTTGAAATAATTCAAATCGACTTTTTTCGTTCTGAGTACACAAGTGAGTGTAGTTTGGTCGTAAGTCTGTGATTACTTAAGAGTACATGCTGTATATTAATTTCGCGTTAAAATCAAAACTATTTGAACAGTTGGGATTACCAAGCGAATCTGCTCAATTACGTTTCCTTATTGTTGGCTCGATGAAAATTTCATAATCGTTTTTGTCAATAGTAATAATTATTTTTGGTAGATGTTACTTAATTTATTTAATGTGGCAATAAAAGCGAATGTGCAATAATTACTTAATTTATGATAAAATATGCTTTCCAAAACATTATTGTTTGACATATTTCATATTTATGCTTCTTTTTTTAAGAAAATAAATTATTTTGTAATATAGCAATAAATTAATTGATATTATTGTAAAATCTCTATTAAAAACATATATTTAAAAACAAATTCACGCATCCTTACAAGGTTACTTCGAAAAACCATATTTACGAGAGTATTTACTGAAAACATTATTCATCGTTAAAATAAGAGGCATCATCACTTCTTTCGTTCCTCTCCAACTACACTATTCTAAAAGTAATCGGTATATTTTTCAAAATGAGTTTATTATTTTTTCGGCAATTTCCATATCATAAATTTAAAGCTTGCTTATATCTTTCCTACTATTAAAAAATGACAGTCATGCAGCAGCATTAGAACAGGGAGTAGCATTGCGCTAACAGAAAAATCCATTAAAAAAGGTTACGATTTCTGACTAGTTGTTAATGCGTTATAAGTTTCTAGTGTGTTCTTAATGCTTTTGAAGATCGAATAGATAAGTTACATCATAATCATTAACTATCAAAATAAAAAAAAACTAATAACAAAAAAAAAATAATTAAAAATCCTATCGCACGCATACCTCTCAAACTCCAAAACCATCCCTCCAAAAATCACTTCTCGCACCGCACAATCACACCCTCCTCAAACTTCACTCCACAAAACCACCTCACTCTCAATTACCTTTGAACGATCCTCAGCTCTGCCGACCCATCGATAACAAAACTCTCCAAGTCCTCCTCACAACTCTCTCACAAAATCACCAAAGTATATTTCCACCGTGTATCACACAAAATAAAAAAGCTCCAAAAAACCACCAAAGTTCTCTAAACCACCACTAATTCAACAATCCGCACGGCGTTCAACGACCCAAAACTCGTCAACTCTCACATGAGCTCTCTTGCCGTCTAGTCGGTTCCGCGGCACTCGGTGCAATAAAAGTCGCTCGCCGCCGCCGCGGCGACTTGGCTCTCTCTCTCTCGCTTATCCTGCCCCTACTCCTCCGGCAGCGGCGGCGCCGCGCGCCACACGGAGATAAAGCGCGCGCGCTCGCGCAGAGGGCTTCTCGAATTTCTTACTATATACACATATACACACATCAAGCTCGTGTGGGGCCGTCGCTCTCCCACTTTCACTCGCGCGCGCGGACATTTACGCAGCGTGCGGATAGAGTCAATTGAACTTCCGCGCGCGGGATTTCACGTGCGATTAGATGGTTTTTTGTAGGTGGAGGGGTGGGATTATGGTTTGGCTTGAGTGGATGGAGTTAGTGAATCAACGGGTTTTTTGGGAGGTGGAGGATTGATAGCGGGTTGTTTGTCGTGAGATGAGTTTGGGTTTAGGAATTTTTAGATGGGAGCCTGCTGCTGATTGAGGTTTCTTTTCATTCTGCGGCTTGCCGCTGCTTTGAGGAAATTAACTATTCGGGTTATTGATAATCGTGAATAAATGTCTTACAGGCTTCAAGTTATCGGAAGAGTCAAGATTGAGTGAATCATCCCGACATTACAGCCTCCGATAAAATCCGCTTCTACACTAATTTTTCCGTGTATACGATTGGAATATTTGGACTCCGACTTCCGAAGTGTCCGACTCGATAAACGTTTTTTTTTCGAAACCGATAGTCAAACAAAAACACGTATGAAATATGTTTTGAAACAAAACGTTTGACTGGTTGGACTGTCGAGTGCGGTAAATATTTTGGAGGACGGTCAAAACGAGAGATAATTAGTTATTCAACGAGGTTCAAGCAACTCTCACCGCGGCTTAATGAAATCATGAAATTAAGATCGACATTTACAAGCGCGCGTCAAAGACGTGTGCCAGGCACATGCACGTCAAACGTTATTGGAATATTTTCAGCCAATAGGACAAAATTTTCCTATACACAGCTGTTTTTCCCTCAATTACATGGTTGCACCTTGCAGAACTGTCTCTCGCAAACAGCGCCGAGAAATAATTAACTTTTTATCCTCGCCAATAGATTCGCAGAATTATAATCATCCAATTACCCGACTCTAGCCGTCTCCTATCCTCTATACCCACACCCCACTCACGCTTTTACGTAATAATAAGCCCGAGAAAGAGCTTTAAATTTAGCAGCAAAGGACGCCCCTCGCAATTACGCGCCAAAACAAACAGCAAAAAAATCCCAGCACGCGCGGTTCCCTCTAGACTCTTGACCCCGCGTTGCAAAACCTCCGCTAAAACAAAAAAGCGCTTTTCCTCCTCCTTCCCTCGCGATTGAACAAAGTACACTCGGCGAAAGAACAATCGAGCTTGAGGTGTCTGTTTAGAAGGAATTTTCCCCAATGAAAGCCGGCGCTCGAGTCTGTTACGCACGCGGGCTCTCTCGGCTGCATGTTTAATCGCTCATTAGGCCCGATCGATATGTAAGTACGCGGGCGAGCTTGCGAAGGCTTCTTGCGGAATTTTCCCAGCCCGTCGAGACTCGGTGAGGAGAAAAAAAGTGGATGAGCGGCTGGAGTTGTGATTATGTATTACCGAGGCCCGTTGACCTTTTTTTTAGTTTTTTTTTAACGAAGGGGCGCGAGCCAGATTCGACCGGCTCGAGAGTCGCTTTGGAATTAGAACTGATTGCTGTTTATGGGCGATGGCTCGATTATTGCTTTCGATCGCGCTGCTATTTGGCTCTGACAGATATTGTCTTGATTGCCGGCATTTAAAACGGTTCTTAGAGCCGAATACAAATCAGCGAGACAGACGAAAACGCTACTTGTTAGCCTGAAAAAAGCAGTCAGCCGTGGCGAAGTAGTAACAGCCCGTTCCGGCAAGCCAGCCTCGCGCATCACTTTTTGCGCAATTGTTTTCCCAGCCTCGGGAGCTCAGCATTACCCGGTCAAAAACCAGCCAAGGAAAGTTCCTAAAGCGTTTTTTGCGCGCGCTTACGGATCGCGGAATATAATCGCGTTAAATATACCTCGTTAAACGAGCTTGCGCGGCTGGCAGCCTTGGCGAAAGCTCCGGGCTAAAAGCGATCGAAGGTCGGGGAGGGTTAAAAGAAAAGAAAGTGCGCTGCCCTCTCCGGGCGGGCTGGCACTTTTGATCGACACTCTTCATCGGCGGGCAGACGAGATATGTAGCTTAACGAGCGCGTGCACTCTCACCGAGAGAGAGAGAGAGAGCGAGAGTCTCGAGAGAGTTGGCAGAGGGTCAAATTTCGGCTGATGTGTTGCGGAGAGCGAGAGGGAGGTGGAGATTATTCTCTGATGGATTAAATGAGAGAGGGAGGATTGTGTTTGCTGGGGATTGATTTATTTGGGATTGATTTTGTAGGGAGTGGAAGGTTAACGGAGGAAATCGGGAGGAGGTAACGGTTTTTCCGCTGGGTAGATACTTGTGGGCTTTTAATGGCCCGTTTTAACATAATAATTAAAGAGCAATAAAGCGCGATATGTATATTGTTTAACCGATAAAATTTAACGACCCATAATTACATGTTTATATCACACGAGCTTGCTGCCCGCGATCTTCTAAACGCTAATTTTCCACTAGCTTACAGCGCTTTCCTACAGATATGCACTACTAGAGCTACATATCATCAAAAACTGCCGCCAAAATTTCCAAACCTCATTACCCATCGTAACAGCGCTCGCAGAAACGGAAGAGACAAAGCCGTCCGCGCAAACAATGGCCGATTCCCTAATGGATTTCTCGATTTCAGGATCGCGCCTCGGGGGCCGATTATAGTTGCGCGGCGCGTTAATTTGCATAATTACTCGCAGGCGCAGCGAGTGCACGTCAATTTGCGAGCGGCCGCCGGAAAAATCGTTTCGGAATTTCTCGGGCCTGACGCGCGCGCGCGCATCGCAACGCGCGTGGGCGTCGTCGATAATGAGAGTCGCGTGGCTAGTGGCTCGGACTGTTAGAGCGCTAAGTGCGCTTGATTTAGCCGCTTGGAGAGTGGAAATTCTCGTTGGAATTTTTGTTCCGTAATGGGGCTTGATTGAATTTTTACAGCTGTTTGAGAGTGGTTAGAGGTGGGGTCTTATTGCGGTGTGGGTGTTATGTAAGGGTGGAAAAAAGTGTGATTGTTTTGATTGGGTTTGACGGTGCGGTAATAGGATATTTACCAAGCGGGCTGTTTGTTTTGTTGTGTTTCTGTAAAAATTTATATAATGCGTTTGAAAAGTTTGTGTTTTGATTGGAGTAAGGATTCGGAACGAGCGGGATTTTTTTGTTGTGCTTTTTTTACACTGAAAAAAAAATTTACTCTAAGCAAGTAAATTTTACTTGAACCAAGTAATTGATCTACTTCAATAATGGCAAGTAAATATTTATTTGCATTAA
>JAPYZB010001498.1:0-14321 GCA_030522745.1 Eupelmus kiefferi | reverse complement strand
CAGCCACTTTCGAAAGGAGCGCGGCCCGTTATTCTCATTCCACGTAGAAACAATCGAATTCGGCGATAACTCAGGGATCTCAAGCCCGTCTCACGGAGAAAACGAGTGAGCGCTCGGTTTCTCGTTGAGAGCTCGCTTCCCGAGGACGTCCCTGGAATAGCGAAGGCTCACACCGCATGCTGCGTGCGCGCGGAGAAGAAAGCACGCCATAAATCGCGCGCTCGCTCGCGCCGGCCTCTTCGCGCCCCATCAATAATGCGGGGACCGTGCGGGATATCGTCGCGGCGTCGATCATCCGCGTACCTTCGGATCGATATCGAGTCGTGACCGGAAGACGGATTTCCAGGCAGCTCTGCGTGGGGGAGGAGGAAGAGCACTTGATTTGTCGATTTTTTAAAGATGAACGGTTTTTTTTTTGTGGCTGGAGGGTGGAATCTTTTTTTACATTTGCGGTCTGAAACATTTATTTGAAGCTTTGGTAAAAGTAAGTTTTTTTGAGGTCGCTATGGAGCGGTTAGAAGCTGTGAAAAGGAGAAAGATTGTTGGTAACCTTGGGAGGACAATGTATTAATAGGCGTTTTTAATCTATTCGTTTGGTGTGAGTGTACGTTTATCAAAGCTTAATAAAAGACTATTACAAAATTATGAATTGATGCATACTGATGAATGAAACGATCCCAACATTCCTTTTTTTCAATTTTACTCATTACGACATTATTTTATGCACTCTAAGGGTATTTTACTTACAATCAATTTATATAAAAGTTATTTAAAATTGTAACTACTAGAGAAGTTGTTAAATCAGTCATTACTAATATGGAAGTGAAAAATAAATACTAAAGTTCTAATCATCTTTCGTTTACCGAATAATTTAATTTAATATTACACAATAAGTAGTCACAATTTTTCTTACATTTATTGACAATCAATATTGAATAGACGTGTTAATCTGTATTTCGCTAAAGGTTTCTATACAGTTCTGGATTTCGCAACATCCTTGTTTGTCGTTATTTTCCGACGCTTCGAGCAAATAAGAAATTGTTTTGCGATCGGTCGATATTTTTTCCGCGCGACACGCTCTTTAGAAAAAAAAACGGAAACTTCAACAATACAGCTAGTTGTGAAAGAGTTTTCTGGTTAGAATGTTAATCATTCGATGAAGTGCCGCAGGAGTCCGCTGGCTAATTATTCTCGGAATACTAATAAGGAATTATTAGTTGTCTGCGAACCTGTTCCTTTTTTCCTTTTAAGGAGAAATAATGAAATCTACAATGTGTATTTTTAAAATAACCACTATTTATTTAACCCACATTGCTTAATATCTATGTTTTTATTATTACTTGATAAGAGAAAAGTTAACACACGCTGACGATAAAGCGCAATCTCTACAAATCTCTTTAACAATTACGACACATTTTGTAAAACTGATGTAATCAATAAATTAACTTTTTTCTATAATTTTTTATCAGATAAAAGTCGTTTTATCAATATGATTTATAAAAAAAAAAAAAAAAATAAATAAATCATATGGCTCATAGTAAACAAATAATGATCATTTTTCATATGAAATATTAGGCGCGTTGATTGTACAAGATTCATGTAATAAAAGTAACAATTTATTAAGATAAGATAAAAAGATTTTTAATTCAGTTGTTTCAGTGATTTGTTTTTACAAAACAGTCGTAAATATTTAACTAATCACAATTCAAGTCGTCATAAAAAATTAAGAATCATGAATTATCAAAAAAATCGCTATTCTAATTTTTACGACTACTTTATTTTTGTATTAAACTACTCACCAATTGACGAGAAGATTAAAAGAAAACGTTTGTTGCAGGCAGAGGATCTCCTGGACGATATTTTGTCGTTTGAAGCGGGATCGCTGGGTGACGGGCTGAAGGATAGCCAGTCCGGCAGTCTGTCCGATTTGACAATCAAGCCTGAACCGTTGCTGCTCACTGACGCCGAAATTCACGCCCTCGCCAAAGACAGACAAAAAAAGGACAATCACAATATGAGTGAGTATTGATGCTATTAGCTATTTGAGGTATTTTACATCAATTCATTGAATAAATTATACTTTGAAGGAATACCTTTTTACCTTATAGACTTTTAACCCTTATTAAAGTTTTAGTAGATCAAATAGTCTTTTATAAATTTTATCAAATTCTATTTATATACTCGAAAGAGAAAGCGTACCTTTATCAATTTAGGATGCTTGCGTAACGTCGGGTATAATAATACCAGAAGAAACACACAAAGGGAAACTAAAAACGTTAGAATCTTGAGGAGACAATTGGCACACTCGAATTTCCAAGGGTTTGCTAGGATCCGAATCCTTAAGTTTGCTGTTCTTGTTCTTTTTCCCCCTCAGAGACGAGAGACTGGATTTCCAAGTTGCTAGACTTGTTTTGCCAATTAGGCCGACACCGTCGCGCATTTTCATTACTTCCGAGGAATCCCAAAGATTTTCCAAGGATCACTCTTACGTGATTCGAATCGAAACTTTCTTTTATTTTAGAATATAGATAATTGCCTCTCATAGAAAAGTTTTTACAATATTAGAGTTGATAGAAATTTATATTTTGAGAAGTAGAATCACAAACACAATACTTTTATTTGTACACACCACTTATGTGCTTTAAATATATAACCAAAATTGGTCTAAAACAATTTTTAGTGAATATAGGTTAACCGTAAACATAACAGTAAGTCAAATTTTCGTAACTTAAACATGGAAAGATTGGATAAACAGAAAGAAGTTCTGCTCAGTTAATTTTTTTACTTTACAGCCCTGCGGTCTCGTCGAAGCGTTTTAATGCGCTCGTTTGTTTGTGTACGTACGCGATTCCGATGGAAAAATTTAACGGTGTGTTCGGAGAAAAGTCATTGAAACAAACCGCAAAAAGTCAAGGCTGCGTAAGCGCGCGCGTGCCGTTTCAATAAAAAGAAATTGATTATGTCAATAAAATTATTAATAGCGCCGGAAGGGAGGGCTGCAGATGCCACTAAACTTACAGTCCGCTCTTATTTAACTTCATAACAAAATCGAAGTCCCGCTGCTGTTTACGTTTGCTGACACGCGGCCTACTTTTGGTTACTTAACACTTGCATCTTCATTGCGAATCGAAACATGAAGGTGAAATTCTCGAACGAGAGATTTATGGGTGCGGTTCGATAAGAGGAATATTGGTATACAAAAATTAGTGATTATTTTAAAAAAAGATCGAAAAATAAAGGTTCTTCTATATTTGTATTACATTATATTTTATATCATATTACTTATATTTTTGGAAGGATAAATAAATTTTCAATTATACATAGACAATATTTTGCATTTAATTGAAATATAACAATGAACGTTGGAAATTTATTTTTCAGAAATTAAAAATTTCTGAAACTTTTTATAATTTTAATTGGAATCTTATCTTTATAATTATTCAGTTTCATCCAATGGCAACAAGTTTTTAAAAATTTCCAACTCTATACTTTATAAATTCATTTCGTAAATTAATAAAGTAGAGTAGACCAACAATTAAGGATAATTCAATTCGGTTAGAAATACAATATTCAGAAATAACAAATGCACATTCGCATTTTTATGCGTATATTTTTTTCCCCATAAAGCAAACAAACTGAAATTGATTTCAACAACCTGCAATATGACTCATGAAAAAACAGTGCGCAAAAATGAAAAGAAAAAAAGAAAAAAAATACGCCCACCGACTGGCTAAAAGCTGCAAAAGGCATTCCGTGCTTTTTCGAGTACAGTGTTCCGGCGCAAAAGTGCATTCCCAACGTGCATCAAATATTCAGTGTGGCTCCTCGCAACGCGCGCAAAAAATTTCAAAGCCCCCGCGTCCTTCTTTACACTCGCCAACTCCTCGAGTCTCTTTTCTTGCACTGGCCTTTGGCAGCGCATCGCTCTCTTTGCAACGAAAGCGCCGCGGCCGAACATCGAGAAACATAAAGGGGGCTAACGGATACTATGCATATGCCAGCTGATTGTGGCTAAAATTAGTAAGGGAAAACTTTTCGCGTTATCTTAGAGATATTGCAATATGATAAAATGCAATATGATTGAAAATTAATAAATAATAATGAAACAAATTAGTAGATAAAAGCTGTGTAAAATCAAATTCTAATCTTTATACCTCTCGCGATATTCATGTAAATATTTTCAAAGAAGACTTTTTGCCGAATCTTTGCGTCGAATTATTTTATATGACGACGAGTGGAAATTTATGCGGTGTACGGACGCGGTCAAAGCGAAAAAGAGTGGGAGGGGAACGGAACTTTCATTTTTGGCGCACTCGCGCAATCGAATCACGTATGTAGCGTAGGGAGGGAGGGTGAAAAACAGAGAGGAGGAAGAGAAAGAGGAGGTCACTCGTTCTTCGGAAAACGCTCGAGATTTCAACCCCTGCGGAGAGTATTGGTCCTCCACCCTATACATTTCCGGCCAATAATCCAGCGCTAGTCCCACGACGGACGTGCGCTTCTCTGGAAGCGCAACTGACAGGCACGTACGTGTTTACCCAAAAATGGGAGGAAAACTAGTGCGGTGTCTTCGAATTAATTAGAGTGGCATATTTCATTTCGTGGAGATAAGCGCTGAGCTTGGATGTTGAATATTTGATGTTTCTAATTATATTTATCGTAAAATAGGAGTGTACTGTTTTACATAAATCTTTGAGTTGATTAAAATTTCATTTATATTTATTCTTGAGCTTGTTAAGTTGTAGATTGAACTTTTTCTTGTTGTTTCAATTCTTAACTCAGTGATATTTGGGCATATGTTTATATAAGGTGTAAAAACATAATAAAAGGTAGTGTTTGTGTTAAATGGATAAAAAAGATAAGTAATAAAATGAATATAAAAACACTATATATAAACGATAAGAAAGAATGGATAGGAATAAAGAATAGAAATACAGAAAGGTCCAGAAAAAGAAAAAGACAGAAATAATATCGTAACGGTGTCAGGCGTATAGAGGAAGCACAGATGTTCCGATGAAATTACAAATTTTATTTTGCTTCTTCTTTTCGCGCTTTCCTTCAATTTCTACTTTATTGATGTGTGTACACACTCACTTCGGTTCATATTCAGTTTTGCTTACACGCACATTGTCATAATATCCTCAAAACTACTCTATCGATTTTTAAACAAGTTGTATTCATTACATTTATTCAGGTAAATATTCACACTAATAAGAACATATTCGGGTATTAAATATAAAAAATGTATTATAATAAAATTCAAAAACTTTTTAACCCAAAGAAAAGACCAGTTTTTATTCTTGCTGATAAATTAACATTTTCATAAACACTGATCGACAATGTCAATCAGGCTTGAGAGAACTTGAGTTTTAGCCCAACAATATCAACCTCCGCCTCAAGCGTGGTCAATCATTTTTTTTTAATTAAAATTTATTTTGACGCGTGACGTTTCACTTGGCAAGGACGACTTTCATCGATATATCCGTGCGCTTTCAAGCAATGGAGACGTTACGATTCGCGTCACGCTCGATCGCGCGAGAGCCATTAAAATCAACGCTAAAATGTGACACTGGTCGTTGCAGCTCGCAAAACCGGCTTAATGACATGGTATTTCAATAATTTAGAATTCTGGACTCTATAGAGAGCATTGCTCTATCGATTTCGTTAATCGATAAGGCATTTGTTTCTTTGTGCCTGATACTATAAAGACGTCATTAGACAATTTAATAGCCGATAATAAATAACTGTATTAGGAGTGATTATCGATCAGATTTAAACATTTGAAACGTTTTATAGTGATTATTACTTACTAATCTTTAATTCAAACTGAAGGATAATTTTTAAATTAACTTAAGATTATTTGATCAAAGTCAAGCGATAATTAATCCTAATTAACTGATAACTTCTTTCTCTAAAAGCGCGAATACAAAGATTATTTTATTTACCCCCTAATCGATCATCAATTTCTCATCCTTCTCCCCACACTTCCTCATTCTTCTCTCTTTCGTTGATCTTCTCTCCCTATCCCTTCTCGAGCTCACGTCCGATCGCCCTTATCCGAATTAACCTTCTCGTAATCTAATCAGCTCTTTAGCAACTTTTCTGGTAAGAGAAAGCGCTAGAGCAAGCTTTTTCTTTTCTTTATTTTCCAATGCAATTGTACAGCGAAACAAAAAGCGAAAAGAAAAAAAACATCGAAGTGAACTCGTTTGTCGCAGGTGTTCGCGCACTCTTCGGCAATTCTTTTTGCTGCTTTTGAGGAAAGTTGGTGTGTGCGGGTCAATAAGCTCGAATTGGCCGGAACTCGATTGGTTAGACTTCTTTTATATTTTCGAGTCTTTGACGCCTTTTGAATTGCAATTATCAGGGCTATTTAAAGTTTCGAAAAAGTTTAATTTTATTTTTTACTTTTCAAACGGACTGTATCAGTCGCACTGATAAAATATCTCTGTACCGCAAATGGCAAGAATCCCATTTTTGGGCAATAGATCTTTTGATAGCCGATGTTAAAATCTATTCGGAAATTAGTTTGCTACTTCCAAATCAAATACAGTTACAATCGGTTGTAGAATTAGATCTAATCAGAACGTACATAATTTATGTCTATATTAACCCAAGTAGATATCGAACTGATCACAGCCATAAAGCTTAACCATTTCAGATAAACCTTAACAAAGATTTAATTACTTCTCCTTTAGAGCTCCGGCAAAAAAATTAACAACTCCAACCTTGAAGCGACACTTAATTTGCGTTAAACTCGTGACGCGAACCATAGAATCCAACTAGAAACTGATGAACTTTTCCATCAAGTGGCGTCGTTCCAAAATGAAACAACTAGTACTTCATTTAAATCTACCAAGTAATCGCATCGATCGGATATTCTTAATGATTGATGACGAGCCCCAGCGGGTAGCTGCGTAACCAGTCGACAGACAGCATTAACACCGATTAGAAGAGTGCGGGAGAGAAAGAGAAAGAGAGAGAGAGAGAGAGAGAGAGAGAGAGAGGCGGAGACGCGAGGCCGGGCACGTTCTATCATTATCGATGCGGTCGCCGCGCCACCACCTGCCGCGATAAAGAGCGCGGCAATTTTCGTCAATTGAATATTCGCCACGGCGCGCTTATCTAATCTGCTTGCGTACGCGTCGCACGCAAGTGAGTGAGAGAGAGAAAAAGGGAGGGGGGCTGCATGTAGCTTTTTCCCTGACTGATTTACGCTGTTGTGAAGACGGATCTGAGATTCCATTGATGCGAGGAGGTGCGCGGGTTTTATGACCCGGGCTGAAGAGCAAACACGCGCTTGTTAAGTCGTATCTGAGATAGGGGCAGGTGAGGCGCGTTGGAGTTTTTAGCTGGCTGTGGGAAAGAGAGTTTTTACGCGTTCGTGAGAGCGTGATAAGGGTTTTAGCTTTTGATTATGTAATTAAATAGTAATTTTTATAAATTTATCAAAAAGTTATTTCGTCAGAATTTAATAAGCAATTTTAAAACCTACTTGATTAAGGCCATAAATAAAACTATAAGTGATCTATCGTCTCGTTAAAATTTATTAAAGTGAATAATGTTGAAAATAATTTGAATAATAAGCTTGAGCGAAAAGTAGTAACGAGCGCGTCAAAAGAGTCAGTGCCAATCAAACTTATAATGTTTACTTCACGTATATACGTTTTTTCTCTCTCCAAGATAAGAACAAATATATACCTGTGTAGCGATATATACGTAGACGCACGTTGTGTGCTGCGTGATACATTTTATCTAACTAGAAGAACCAGGTTCAATTCATTCTGTAAATCAAAAGTGTCATTGATGCGCTCGACGATGCGGAAAGGCTAACTTGCAGCACGGAAGCAGGCTATACTTTCGCAGGTGTATTAAAGAACTTTTTATTAAAGAAAAAGCCTTTTAAAATTCAGAAATTTCAAGATAAAAAATTTGAAAATTGATAAATATGCAAAATATTGGCAAAAACTATAAAATAAAATTTGAGCTGAAATTTTTCGATAAATGAATAAAACGTCAGAATAAAAAGTTTGGATATATTTCAAAAAATTGTAGTAGAGAACATTTTTAAATAACTTTATTAATAAATAATAAAAAAAATTTCTAATAAATGAATGTTCTTTTACAAATATGCATTTATTTAATTGAAACCCAGATCTCCATTAATTCTGTAAAATGTATTTTATTTAATGATTGAATAATATTTGTATATGAAGCCAAATAATAGAACGGCTCTGAAAACTGTTTTCAATTTAATAAAATCACAAAAAATTTGGAAAAACTCAAACAAGTAGCTCATGATTAATTTTATTTAAATCTCTTTAAACGCATTGCATTATTTCAAATTTTACGGAGGGTCAAACTTTATAAATAATAAAATTGCATGAAATAGAATCCTGTCAGGAAGAAAGGCTTTGACTAGACGGATGAATCGCAATTTTGAGAGCATGGATTATGAAATTTTCGCGTGCAAGTTTATATATTGCATGTCTCAACTAAAATGTAGGGCACTAGCGAAAGAGGCTATTGCTACTTCAGGGTGTTGCTTTTTTATTATTTTTATGCATTACGATAGAGCTTTTATGACTTTATTTTTAGACGCTAACCGGTAACTTTATTTCAGGGAAGAACGATGAACATATTTGGAGAGTAAAGTTGTGTTAGTAATAAATTTAGTTATGCATTTAAGAAAATCATTTCATGTAAATGTTAATAATACAGAAAATTATGATGTTTTACATCTAATGCATGAGATTAAATAGATTGAATAGATTTAATTTTTTGTTTATAAATTATTATAATACAAGTGAATAGTACTAAATTTTAACAAACATTTAATTCACTTATACGAATCAAGTGTCTATTTTAATTAAAACGCTATCATCACACATTTAAATTTCCTTACTAATTTAAATCAACGTCAGTACCGCTATTAAAATAAATTCATGAAAAGTCTCTCCAAAGACAAATTTCAAATCGCAAAATAACCAAAACTACCTCTCCATCAGCCAACACAATTTGCTTGCAAAATTTTAAAAGAACAAAGTTTGCCGGCGCTCGTTGGAATAATTACGCGAACAACCGGGCAAAAGAAGGCGCGAAGAGAGAAAAAGCAATCCAGCCGATGCACATCGTAAAAGGAGAATTGCAATCGCGATAATTTTTCTCGAGGGTGTGTGCAGAGCTTGCGATCGATCGACGAGAGTCTCGCGGAAATTGAATAAAGCGGGACTCGCGCCACGCTACTCCGCCTATGAAACTTTATGTGAGCTCTCTGATTCGTGGCGATTCTCGCGCGCGCAGCCGCAAATCTATGCTTTGATTCATGCTGAGTGGTACTTTTTTCTGAAGTGACAATAACGCGGCGATAATTGAAACGTTATTTTATCACCCGCTGGAAAGTTTAGTCCGTTAAAGGATGAACAAATATTGATTGATCTTTTAAATGCTTGGGCATAGTAAATGTAGTGAGGAGTTGTCGAAGCTACTGCAGTAGTTGATTTGACTGGAAATCGATTTAAAATATTCAATGGTTTTTACGCTTGATTAGTGAAGTGGATTATTGAAAAATTAATATATATATATATATATAGCTTTATAATCAAGAAGTTTAAAAAATCAAGAAGGTTGATTAAAGTAGATATATTTAAAAATGGGAATTCGTTTTTTATGGAATCTTTTAATCTTTTAATGTTTTTGTTCTCGGCGACAAAATATTAATCTCAATCCTACTTCAAATACAAAAAACATAAGAAACAATCTCATAAAATCTTAGTTCCGCGATCTGCAAGGTTATACGTGGTCACTGCATTTGGATCTAGAAATCAGAAATTTTTTCAATGTTTGACCTCGTTGCCGCGGTCGAACCAATATTCTCGCTTTTAACGTCGAAATTTTCTTACTTTAGTCAAGTTTATAATTCGAGTATTTACAAGAACAAACTAATATTCTTCATCAACTTACACGCTTTTAATTAAAACATATATGGATAAAGTTTGTTGTTTAATCATGGTTAAAAGGGAAAGTTCCAAACAAAATGACTTCAAAAATCTTATTAAATTATATAATAAACAAAAGGCATAAAATAAATAAAGTGCCTAAGAAGAATCAAGACCATTTCTCTCATCTTTATAATTTTCAACAACGATCATTAGAAGCATATCAAGAGTAATTAAATTTCTACTTGGAAATTTTCCTCCTTTAACATTATGTAAATATTGATTTATCCTGATATTTCCATATTAATTACTTTGAGAAGCACTTTATTAAAAATATATAATTAATTATTCAAATATAGTTTAATATAGTCTGTAATCAAGAGACTGCACACAAAACTATCTATACAGCCATCACTCATCAAAACTATAATTGCACGTGTACACGAGCATAATTTAACATTCACAGATCTACACAATTGTAGAACTTACACTAATTATACTAGTCACATATATTACTTAATTAAGTTATGTTGAGGTTAATAACGTCAGTCTCTTCCTCTGCTTTGTTTAGACAGAAAATACCAGCATACTGTCATATTATCATATCCAAATAGTAGCCAAAATTATTCGTGTAATATAGTTTTGATATCTAAGGAACAAGTAAATGTTTTATGTAATAATTTTTAATAAACAGTTTAATTTTCAGTGATTTATACACAAATAAATTATAAATTCAAATAATATAAAGGTGGTCAAATCTTTCTCAATCATCCTGTATAAATAATAATAAATTATCTTATTATCATAATCTTGCATTCAAATCTTTTTAAAACTGCTCTTTGAACAAAATTTGCGTGTTTTCGCTCTCCCATAAAAACCACGAGCAATTTAGAGCATCAGCCAAAGTTTCAGCTTTCGCTCTTCCCCTGACAGCTAAAAGAAAGGGAAAAGCCTGGAGCGTGGCCATTGCATAGGCCTGTGCTAGCAAGAGAAAGAAAGAGAGAGAGAAGGATGTGTGTGTGTGTGAGAGAGAGAGAGAGAGATGAAGAAAAAAAGGAGGCGAGAATCACGCCCCCGCGCGAGGCAGAGCGAGGTGATACAATGATTGATGCGAGCGATTTTCTGTTTTCAGTCGAGCGGAGGCGACGGTTCAACATCAACGACAGGATCAAGGAGCTTGGTACCCTCCTGCCCAAGACCAATGACCCGTAAGTGCTATTCGATTTTTCATTCTCGCCCCGTCCTTCCCTCTTTGCTGATTCGAATTTTTTTTTTTTTTTTTACTCTTACACTTCGCTCCCTTCACTTTTATTGCCATACTACCGCTCGCGGTAATGATCTTTTTATAGCGAGCATTTTTTTGTTTAATACAAATGAATCGTCTTATATCGCGGCCAAGAAATAAATCCGAACGCCGTTACAGAAGATGTATGGCATGACGGATGAGGAATTTTTGATTTTTTGTTTACGTGTTTGAGGAATTTAGTGATTGGAAAATTGAAAGTTGGTGCGAATAAAATTAGAGCAATATTTTTTTTCGTAAGATTTTAGCCCTTGAAAAATTTGACGTAATTTATTGATTTAAAATTTTTTTATTTTAAATACATCATTTCAAATTATTAAATCAAGATTAGAGTTACATTATAAAATTATAGATTCTCATAAACTATAAAAAAAATTATAAATTAAAAAATATTCCACTATTATTACATTAACAAATGCCTTAAAATTACAAAAGCAAAAACTACGCCCTACAAACTTTGTAGATCTTGTAAAACCTTATAATCTTTTCCCTAAACTCGAGTTTCCTCAAACGAAAAGAAAAGCAAACAAAAGAGTTAACACGGACCACCCAATTCACGTTCCGAGCTACTAATTACGACGTTTAACATCGCGCCTGTTCTGCTCAAACATTGCGCAACCGCATTTTCGGAGGCTAGAAAAGAAGTCGCGCAGGGAGGCGCCAGACGCACACACGCGGCTGGCTCGCGGGTGCTAACTAACGCCTGCGTGAGAGCTAGACCGCAAAGAGAGCAGAGCAGAGTGTATTTTTTTTTCCTTGATACAGCAACGCGCCACTTCGTGTGTATCCTCGAGTGTCTGCGTTTAGCGAGCGCGAAGGACGCCGCGAAAAAATGGGCACAGCCGCATATCGGCCATAACAATTATTGCAGCGGCACGATCGCATTCTCTTTCTCTCTCTCTCTCTCTCTCTCTTTCTCTTTCTCTGTTGCGAGCGTGACTTTCGAAGGCCGCTAAGCTGGCTTCGAAATTCAAATTTTGCCCGCCATTTTGTCATCTTTATGCGCCGTCCGTGCCGCGAGCGAAACTCGAGCTGAGCATTGTTTATATTGTTTGCTAATGCGATGAGTGTTTCTTGTATACGGTGATAACGAAGACTGGAGTCTTAATTTCGCGATGGTTAAGTCATATGTTGCCTTTGATTTTCATAGTCGGTTGAAAACTTTTTTCTGTCATTATTGAATGATGGAGTATTTTAGCTTCGTGTATACGATTTGATTTACGTATAAATCAAATAGTAAATCACTTCCACATGTTGAATACAATTTTGAATAAAACTACTTCATTATACGGCACAAAAATAGCTATCTCTGGTATATATATACAATCTTATATAAAAGAAAATACAATATATCATAAAATAATATAAATGACAGATTAAAATATAAATTAAGTTTGTCAGATAATGCGCGTTAAATTCAATTACACTTCTTGAACACGGGCAGTGGTAATAAATAAATCTTTAAAATTTACAAGTCACTGCTGTTATCTCAACAATTACACATCTTGCAAACATAATATTATACGCAGTACATAAGTATTTTTCTCGGGTAAATGAAATGATGAAACAGTTACATATGGTTTTATGATTACATAAAATTTGCGTACATCGTAAAAAAGTCCAAAATAAATAAAAGTGAGTGTTATGAAAAAATTTAAGAAACTCTTATCAAAAGGATTGCGAATCAAGCTCTATAAATTATAATGATAAAAGTAGCCAGTCCAAGTAAATGTTTTTACTAAATAAAAAATTCAAAAACCTTCTTAAAATTTAATTTTTTGTACTTTTTATTTATACAAAATAGACTTTTCAGATTGTAATAACAAACTTTCTTTTTTTCTTAAAAAAAATAACAAACATTCTATTTTTATTCGATTACAGAAAATTTTTAATCAAAATAAACCATAATTTAAGAAATACAAAATATAGTATTTTTAGTTGCTGTTAATATGCAAAAACTTATTAAAATCAGCCAAAAACGTTAGATTAGATGTAAATTCAAACCACATCTAAACCAATCCACTATGAAATCATCGCAAGAACAAAGCCGTCACTCCAACACATTAACACCATTTCGACATAATAATCCCTTCCTCGTTAAAAAAAAAAAGAAAAAAAACTAAACCAAAGATCCAGCTTGGAACACCCGCCTCCCAAAAACCCAGCCAGTCAATTAATGATCGATCAGCAATAAATCAGTATAGGACCGGCGACGAAAGCAGCGACGGTGTCTGAGACGTTATATTACCACCCGACAAAACGAATGGTGCTAGCAGAGGATGAGAGGGGGCCGGGGGTGGGATCTGTTTCGGGCAGCGTCCGACGGAATCCTTAACGAGCTCGTGCCTACGGCCATTTATCAATCTGGGCGCGCACGCGTCTCTCTAATTCATTCGTCAACGTCGCCGGGACTTAAAAAGTGCACGGTCCTTTTTCCTGTGGCGGGAATATTTTTGAATGTTCGTTATAGGCGTGACGCGCGTTTAAAGTTTTTCGGGGTGGCGCTTTAGGTAGGAGAAGGTCTAGGGTATAGTCTACATTGCGATTAATAAAGCGAAAAACGGATCTTGCAGAGCTTTCTGCAGATACTTGGAGCAGGATCCCGGGAAGATAAGTTTAATAATCATCATAGGAATTTCAGCATTGTTACTTTCGCATTATCCTTCGCGACGCGCGAGCTCGGCTGCGCGAAACTTCGGGAACGTCGCTGGCAATTTGCCTGTCGTCGCGCGCGCGCCGAAGTTGATTCATCGATCCGCGAAGTTGCAAGGTTGTGTCGGCAAGATCTGCGTGTTTAGATAGCGAACTTGGAAATTGGAATTCATTGGGATTGAACTGTGCGCGGACTCGGAAAATTAGATGTGACGTGCGAATTTGCGTGAAATTTCGAACGAACGTATTCTGGATTCAAAATTATCGAGCAAGATGTACGTAAGGAATGAATTTTTTAAACTATTTTTTTTACCTTTGACGGGAGTGCCAAAAAATACCGATCTTCGTAGCGAGTAAAAATGTATCCCTTCGATAGACTGATCAATATACATGTCTCCTCGGCGAGAATGACATAATGGATCGCGAGA
>JAPYZB010001497.1:0-22055 GCA_030522745.1 Eupelmus kiefferi | reverse complement strand
AACATTTTGCAAGTGGCAGAGTTCCTCCATCATACAAATCCAGACAACAATGCTTCTCCTCATCTCTGAGAAACCAGCCGTCCAAGGCCGCGCGCGTTGCTGGTCATCCTCATAGAGACGTCATAATCAAAGCGATCCTTCTTCAAACTCCTTCGATATATTCCGCTCCCCTCTCTGCCCGGTGATCAAAGCCGTGGTGAATGAGAAACGTGGCATTATGAAAGAGAGGAGAGAAAAACGAGAAGCGGACTGAGCGTGTACGATGTGTGTAAGGACCGAGCAAGGAAATAAATTTGTAAGATGGAGAGAAGAGAGAGAGATTTGATGCGTGTTGCGAAGATATGGTTATTTATGAGGTGTCGAAGAGAATCTTTGGGAAATATTAGAATTTTATTGTCGAACGACATTGGAATTGGAATTTGCTAATTTATTTGTTTGTTTTAAGATGAAGGCCAAAACATTGGTTGTTACTCAAAGATCAAAAGATAAATTGAGTTCAATAGATTTTCTCACGACAATTCGTTTGAACTATACAACAAAGATCTTGATGACGTTTTTATAATTAGCCCACTGTTCACATGCATCCAAAGCGCAGCTTTACAAAATGCCCTAACCACAACGAGCCTCACAAAAAAACTAGGCTGATCAAAACAACCTACTTTCATTCCTCGGGCATAAAGCCATCATTATTTAACATTCATATCCCCGGCGAATCTCTTAACGAACCAATCTAGTCATTAGTATCCTCCTCTCTTTAACTTCTCCGCTGAACACACATATTTTCATCGCAAGCCTCGCACTCGACGGGCTGCACCACAGGCTATATATGCAGCATACATATCCATCGCTTGGCGCACGATATAGCCAGAGGAATCGCTCGATACGCGCGGGACGAGCTACAATCTACGCCGTACATACATACGCGGGCCACGTTGAAATGAGTTTAATGAAAACAGCATTGTGCCCCGATCATTAATCACCGCTCGGCCCTGATAGCGGCCATCCGAGCAACGCGCGCATTCTCCGAGGCCCTTTATGTACGTATGTATCCCCCTCCGCGCCTCTCTCTCTCTCTCTCTTTCGTTTTCGTTGCATGATGTATCGTCGAGGCGCGCCGGGGGGAGGGCCTTTCAGATACATATGAATACGAAAAACGAGCTTTTCTACGAGGAGAGGGGGATTGTTTGGAGCTGCGATCGATCGATGCTCTTTCTGTATGTGTGTGCTGTTAGCTTGGCTTTAGTGACGTGGTGGCGGCTTGGAGTTTCTTCAAGTTTGGTTATCGGGATGACTGCGGAGATGGGATCGGCCCGATTGGCCTGGAGATCGTGGCGGAGATTCGAGGGACTTTCGTTAAGTTGGCTGGAATCGGTGAGATAACATCGATCGATCGCGCTGGAAAATCAGCTAAGATTCTTTTCCACGTACGGATGAATTGTGAAGGCATCTTCTAAAAACATTCGCGAACGGAAGCTGATTCTTAAAAGCGAACTCGTGCCATTAAAAATTCAGATTCCCTCGTCCCCGATCTCCTTTCTACCAAATCTTCCAGGCGATCCATCAAAGCGCGAACTCTCCGCGTGGCAAATGAACCGCGAACTGCGCGTAAGAGCCCCGAGATAGATAAACAAGACGCCATATTTCATGCCGGGGGCGAAACAAACGCTTCCTCGTTTCCATTTTCAATTTCCAGAGCCATTAATGTAGCTCTCTCTCTCCCCCTCGGCGCGCTCCAATCTTTCTTCTCTCGGATCTCTTTTCTCTCCCTCTCGGCTCTTCTTTATTCCCGTGCTCAGCAGCCAATGGCAACATCTATCATTTCTTCCGAGCGACGGATTAGCCGACCTCGGCGGCGTTTCGATAGACCGAGGAAGCGCGTGCGATAGACGCGCCATTTTCGCTTGTCTCCCCCTTAGTTGGGATTTGGGGAACATGTGTGACCCAGAATTTTGGCTGGAGGCTGGATTATGTGTGTGTGGGGGACGCCATTTTTGGTGTTCGTTTCGGTGAGAGTCGTGAGCTTTTTTGAGAATGTTAATTTGATATTTTGTATTAATAAATTAGCTTATTTGAAGGATTGTTTATTGATTTATAGAAAATCAGAAATATACTATACGAAAGAAAATATTAAAAACATTAATATAAAACTGTCAGATTTTGTCTATATCAAGATCTTAAAATGCTCAAAGTTACGAAACAATTTTAACCAAATCAAATTCTGAGATAGTATCTCTGTTTTATCTGACTTTTGAATACCACGCGAATATTCTCAGTGATATCATTATACAACAACAGATTTCCAACGCTTGACTCATTTTTCGAAAAACCAACCCGATCGATCAATATCATCCTATCAGGATCGAAATTCAGAGCTCACTGGCCTATAATCCAAAATGCCTTCCCGAGCCACGGAATCCCCTATAACCTCTCTCTCTCTCCCTGAAAATCTCCCGCGGCCTCTCCGCGATATAGAATCGCATCCTGCAGACGCGCGCGGCTCAGAAGTAGACGGACGTGTGCGAGAGCCTCGGGGAAAAAGAGAGCAAAGCGCGCCGAGGAATCCTCTTAGAGAAAGGGCTCCGGTGCAGCCTTTGTTCGCGGCGTCCGGGGTTCGCGATCCATGTCACGTATATCGATTATACGTATCGATCCCCTCCCCACACCCTCTCTCTCTCTCCCCCAAAACGCATCTCAGGAATCTTTCTTGGAGCGCAAGCGCGGCAAGCTCTACAAAGGCGCCCGCGCCGCCAGAACAATGAGAGACGCCGCGAAGCCAGACTCAGATAGACATCGAACTACCGAAGGCCACCAGACGAAGAGAGAAAGAGAGAGAGAGAGAGAGAGAGAGAGAGAGAGAAGTAGAGAGAGAAAAAGTTTGTGAGTGTGTGATGGCCGACCCGCCCAGGACGTCCCTGCAGCGTCATCCTCGTGGAGAGAGAGAGAGGATGAGCGGCTCGAGCGAGCCTTGATGCTGCTTTAGCTCGATGGACGAAGTATGTGAGAAAGAGAGGTTGGGGATGCGAGCTGTGGTACTTATGTCTTGGCCGATGGAAAGTCGTTGGTTTGGTTGATTTTTCAAAAGCGATTTAGATGTTTCTGAACGCTTGTTGGGATTTGGTTCGGGTGGTTTGTTAATAATTTGTCAAAATCAGTTGATTTGATGATGTGATTTTGATAATTATTCTTTCGATTTATAAGCTGCCTTTAATCACAGATCCAGTTTTCTAATCAATGATGATGCCTGTGCAGCGTAACAAGTATATATTATTTTTAGAAAAAAGAAATGTTTCCAAAATACTGTTACTTTATTGTAAAAGAAGTATCACAGCAAAAACTGTTTCCGTTATTTTTGATCAGCTAATTAGCCTTACTTCATTTAGCAGAATATAATTCAACGACTAAGCTAAAAATACAAATTACGAGAATAATGAACTATATACAACTGAAAGCGGTTGAACTAATTCCAATAAAAAAGCTGAACTTTTTGTAGCAGATTGTAACAAACGGGCTGCAGGATATCAGGTGACTAATAAGTCTATTAATGATCAGTTTTTCACAAAATCATGACAAATCTACTTTCAATAGATTAATTATCTTTTGATCGATCGGTTGCGTCATATCCCAAGTTAATTGGCGGAGAAGCCACTTCAGGAAATGCTTTTTGGATGGAATTTAAAGGCTTTCTCAAAATTGTGACTAGTCCAAATTTTCGTTAGGTCTTTCATCTAATCTTTTAAAGAATGATTCATGTAATTGCATAACTATTAAAACTACTTCTAATCTAAAAGTTTTATAAATAAATTATTTCGAATAATTGCAATCTTATCATCAATCGCATTCTAAATGAACGTTAAACTCAAAACCAATCTCATAATCTTCGCCATAAAATAATCTTCTTTTGTTGATCAGCTTCACCATCTAGTCTCAAATAATTTTGAATAATCAAACGCTACCAAAACAGTGAGTCACGCTGCATACATACAATTCCCACCTCAAAGACAATACCAACTCTCAATCTAACAAAGAACAAGCCGGTACACCTACGCCCAAATGACTTCCTGATCAACGTCCTCCCTTAACTCGTAACGACAATTACGAATTGGCACTGCTGACAAATAAATCCCCGTGTCGTCTCGGGCCGATGGAAACGAACGCGGGCTACCACCGTGAACGGCGTCGAATTCCCGAGATGGCTCGCTCGGATAGCCTTTGAGCTGGCCCGATTGCCCGATAACAATCGACGATCGAGGAAGAAGGAGAGGGACGATCATTACCCGCCGATTTCTGTTTCAGTGCGAGGAGCGAGCGATCCTTATTATGACTGCGCACTCGACGAGGATGATGAATCGCGCTGACCGGCCCCGGAGAGCAATGAAGCCCCGTGTACGCGTGTATAGATAGCGGCTGGCATTGTTTTTGGGGATCGCTGATTTTCGAGGCTGATGTGGTGACGGCCGGACTTGTAATGAGGACGTCGGCTCGATCAGATTTTGTGGCGCGTTATTTGAAGGTAACGGATTTGGTGAGGGAATTATTGGGGGATATTTCAGATTAGGATTGTATTTTAGTATTGGAGCTTGGTTAATTACGTTAATGTAGGATAATCAAACTGATGTAGAACAGAAGACAATTTTGTCAAGCTATAAATTCATTTAAATGAAAATTTCTAAATTTTTTTGTTGAATTTGGAACGTATTGTATCAACATTAATTCATATAACTGAAAACTAATTATAAAGAATAAAACATTCGTAGATCTCTATATAAACTGGTAATTTTGGTGAAGTAAGGGAAGGTGTCAAAGATCACTTGTTGGCAAGGCATTGTATATTTGATTACAGAATATGATGATGAGCAAGTTGCTAAACTTACCTTGTCATCAGCCGCATTGATGGCTTTCAAAGCTTTGAGCTTCTCGATGTCATCCTCCGATTCCTCCTTGGATGAAGTAGCTGCGGTCTTTGCAGTAGGAGCTGGATCCACCAACGTGAAGCCCAAATCCACATCTTGCTTCCATAGAACCTCGATCAGGTCCATGTCCTATGAAACATAAATAAATTATAAAATTAATAGTTGTTTATGATGATTTTTACACAAAATTGTTTCTTTAATTAAGATTATTAAATAAGTAAAAGATATTTTGTGCACTATTAAACTATTTTTTGTAAACTTAATTCCAGTTTTGGATAGCGTATAAGAACATTGTGTTTTTCAAAAAAGTATACTAAGAATGAGTTATTGGGTAAGTAATTGAATGACTAGTCCCTCCCAAAAATCAACAAATAAATATCAAAAACAGTAAATCCAATCCAGATTTCAAAACTGCACTCAGAAAGTGAAATTTTCTGGTCAATATCAAACCCACTCAACTCTACAATTCAGACGCAACGTCCATAAAAAAGGATCACAGTAGAAAGTTTTCCACGCACGCGGAAACGTCCACGCAGCTCAAAGCTTCATCCCAATCGGAAAATGGTGAAAAGTACAAGGGGCATATCTATCCGATTAAATCAGGTAACAGCAATTAAAAGCCGTTCGGGGGTCGCTCATCCGCGACTCGCTTCCTTTCCTAATCCAAGCGCGCCGAGATATATAGCGCGAGAGAAAAGAGCGCGACTAGCTCTCGTGAAATCCCGAACTTCCTCGACACGCTTTCACCCTCTCTCGGGCTCTTCCACGGGCCTCGGCCGAGCGGCGGCTTAATCTGCATTGTCGCCCGTGGCGAATTGCCGTGAAACTCTTTGATTTTTGCTTCCGAGCGCGCTCGGCTTTTTTTTTCCACGTCCTTCCGTGTACTTTCTTGGAGGCGCGGAGGATGCGACGGAAAAACCGTTCGCTAGTTGCGCCAGGGACGAGAGAGACTTTCTCGCGGGCTCGTGAAGAAAGGCTGGCTTTTGCAAAAATGTTGCGAAACTTCGGGAAGTAAGAAAAGCGCCGGGGAGATTTGGATGGTAGTTTCGAGAGCGCAAGAAATCGGCGAGTTATGGGAGCGGATTATGGAAAAAAGAGGATCCTCGCTAATTTTTTATGTTTATATAAATTTACAGTTTCTTTTTCAGTCTATTACGGATCAGATAGTTTTGTTTTAGATAGTGGTGATAAATTATAATAGAATTATCCTTTATTGATAAATTATTTTTTTTATACTGAATTTATATAGCAACTTTTCTGCTTCGATAAAAGAAACGCGAAAAATCGTTAAGCTTATGGTTGAAGAAAAAATCTAGACAGAGTACCAAATGATTGAGTGATTAACGTGTGCAGTAATTATTTGGTACATGAAAGTATAAAATAAAAAATAAAGACGAATGACTTTTTTAACAAATCTGCATCTCAAAATCGTTATTACCACATTAACTCTTTATTTTCCTTGATCCCAACCTAAAGCATCATTATAACAGGTCAATAAAGAGATATAACAAACAGCAGCCAGCGTAAATCGATTTTTTTCATCAAAACCAATTTATTTTTTCCCAAACAAAAGCAAGCGCCGATCTCGATCGGGCCGCCGCCGACCAATAAACTACATACCGATCTCGGAAAAAAGCTCGCCGACAGTGCATATTCTCTCTCATCGGAAAATCGATTACCGGCCACTTTTCTCTCTTGAGCCCATTACGCGCGCCATGTCGTCCTCGCGCAGCGCCGAGATTTATTAGAAAGTCATTACCGGACACGAGCGCTCGATGTGCATCGGCGATCGGCCGACATAAATCGAAGCCACTCTGATGTCGGCGCGCGCATGCCCGAGCACGTATATATAGATACACGTACTAACGCTGCGCGCGTTGACCGAGCGATATCTCGAGTGACGCTGCAGAAAGTCACCGGCAGCTGCTGCTCCTGCGGCCGCGCGTATATGCGGGTCTACCTCTCGCTCTTAATTTTTCCAGAAGAAATTCTCTTTCTCCCGCGAGCGAGCGAGCGAGCGGGATATTTCGCGAGGTTAATCGCCGGATTTTCCACGCTTTGTTAGCGAGATCGGCTTGATTTCATGCTTGGGCTCGGTGAATTTTGTGCCTCGAGTTTCGACTAATTCGCCGGAGGATGTGCCGCGTATGTAAGGATGACGTTTGGCTTTTGGTTATTGGCTCTTTTTTAGGACTAATTCGAGCTTGCCTTCTAATTGCTTTAATTTGGGGATAAAGAAGGGCCGGAGTTAGTAGGCTCGTGAGGTTTAATAAACCATTTTTTAGATGACGTTTTGTTATTTTTCCTGGTTGACGCGGGTAGTATGATGGATTCATTACTTTCTTACAGTTGTTGAAAATGCGATTATCAGGAGCTGGTGGTCTGATAATAATTTGACCATTTTCTTTCAGATTATAAAATTCATTATGTTTTACAACATCAGAAATTTATAGTCGGACTAAAGTTTCATCAAGCATCAGCTAATTATTATTTACAAACTTCGATAAAACATCTATCTACTACAAATAGACCAGCAAGAAAGCATCGTATAATTAAAGTCTCAAATTGATTAAACTTTCTCCCGGAGCAGTCGCAACAATCAAGCCAGTCAACTCTTTACATGAAAATCGTTGTCCAGAGCCGCACATACCGCCAGGCGCGCAATCGTTTATAGACATCTCCGTGGCCGGAGCTGACGAAACGCCCAAAAGATGTGACCCTACGATAGCCAGGCCAAACATACAAGACCGGCGCGTGAACTTAAACAAATTACGAACCAATCCACGAGCGCGCGCGCGCACTCCTATTTCCATAGCCATAATACAGGTATATATATATACACGCGGCGGACAAAAAAAGCAATCATCGACGAAACGAGTTTTACGTGTGTGCGCCGGGGGCGTAGGCATATACAGCGCGCGCTGTGAGCGCAAGTTCAATCGCTGGATTAATCGAAACCTCCTCGCAGCCGCTTTGAAAATCATTTTTTGTTACGTATACGCCGTGTGGCCTTAGTGTGTTGTGTGTTTGAGTGCGGATGTGTGTGTGAGTGTGTATGGGACGGCTGTGTGCGAGTGCGTATGTGATATGATCGATGGAGAGAAAAAAAGGTGTATGCGGGATGAGAAAATAAATAAACGAGGCTGCGCGCCATCCAGCGCTGGTCAAAGAATCGATGACGAGGAATGAGGTTTTTAGTTAATGTTTATTGATGATCTGCGGGGTAATATGGGGCTTGATGATTTTGATGAGTTTATTACAGTCAATAATTATTACTGTTTAGTCAAAATGAGTTATTTGTTGACGTAATCAATAATTTAAGGATTGATGAATCGTCCATATGCATCGCGATTATTTTGACATATTTACAAGACAGTATACTGATGGTTTAAGTAAACCGTTTAAATTTAGAACGGAAATTGTTAACGACTAAAATAATATTTTTTTTTAAAAAATACTAATAAAAATATAACAAATAAATTTATATATTAACTTTTGAACCATCATCAATCCCTTCCGTTAAAAAAAAGCTGCTTCACCAACCCACCAGACATACCCCTCCTAAAAAACACCCAAAACTCCAATATTAAAATTGCCCCAGACCTAACCTCAATGCCAGGGCGCTCCTAACCTCAAAATTAAAATACACCGCCTCTATGTTAATCCAACAGCTCCAACGTCTGACAAAAACATTTTTTAGCTTCCCCGGGCAAGGGGAGAGAGGAAAGAAAGCTTGAAGAAGGAGAGAAAACGACGGGGGGAATCGATGGGAGGGATATATATACGCACACGTATACGAGGCGCGCGCAGGTGTGGGCGAGAAAGAGAGAGAAAGAGAGCGCGATCGTCGGCCATGTTGGCGGCTCGTGCGCCGCGGGGCGCCTGCTGCCGCGCCCACGCACGAGTGTATATTTATATATATACGTGTACAAAGCTCGGCCTCTCCTCTTTTTCGAATATTTTCGAGCGCAAGCGGGCCGAGCCGAAAAGGCGCGCTTCGAAAAAAATCGATAGGGCGATTGTGTTGTGGCGTGGTTGGTTGTGGTTAGGTTTGTTTTTTTAGAGGAGGTTGGTGGGTAGTTTAAGGATGTTTTAGCATCGGTTATGGTGAGGATATAGTAAAAAATTATTTTAGTTTGTGAATAAAATTTTATGGAAATTGCATGCTTGATCTTGCAGTTAGTTGGGTATTGACGTTAAGAACTGTTTAAAAAACTGGCTTATTTTGATAATTAAAACAAAATGTTTTATTTTTATCGTATTTTACTTCATTGATCTATATTTGAGTATAAATAGACATTTTCTGAATTTAACAGCTTTCTTCCTCGTCGATATAAAGTAACGAATCATTGTTATTTGTTTAGTTCCATTATATGACGTATTTGGAAAAATCAATTGCGCTATATACTCTTTTCTCAACTCATCTTTTATTCCTTATTCTCAATTTCGTACATAAACGCAAAAATATAAGTAATCAGCGCTGTAACATTTAAATTATGCCGTGCAATTATATAAAAGTAATGTCGTATCAACATTGTCCGAGCAGAATATTTAAAATTAACAATTACTCGTTACGTAAAAATAGATACAATCATTTTTAATGTCATTAGAGAAATGAAATTCGCTGCGCAGCGGCCGTAAAGAAGAAAACACGTATAAAGCAGCCCACAAAAAAAAGACGGCTAATGTTGATAGAAGCTATTATCAAGTCGTCCCGAACAAAGTTATCAGGCCGCGATCGGCAACTGCAAGGCCGAACTTTTAATAGAGCTGATAATAAGTAAGCTTTTAGATTACATTCTTATCAGCGATCTTTCGCTTGTTAGTGAATGGTCTGTCAATCTTCGCTCATATATAGCCACCCCGCTTGTGCTTTCACATATTGTTTATGAGAATTAAGTCGTGAATAATGTAGCCTAACCTTAGGCCTCGATATTCTCTTTGTAATTCATTTTGTGTCAAGTGTTTATCTGCGAGTCGGTCTGCGAAAGTCCATTAGATTGGATGGAAATTAAATAATTAAAGTGCCTGTACGTTTTTCTCGTTTGCTTACGTTATTTTAAATTACGTTATTTTTAAAGTAAAGAACGTTTTGAATCGCCTTACTTTAACGTTGATAAAAATTATTTTTCCTTTTTTAATTGAATATATACAGACGTACACGTGACACAATAGTCAAGTATGCAACGAAGAATCATCGACCAAAAAATCAAGGAAAAAAGGGAAAGCATTTGATCCAGTCAAACATTGAAATTCAATTAAATCCAGCTCAAGCTTGTCGTTAAAAATCGAAAGTCAAGAAATCAAATCGGATCTCACCTCGCCTCTCTTCCGGAACTTTTAACAGCGGCTTCGCTTCTGGCTTTTCCGCAGCCAAGCGCAAAAGTCGCTCCACTAGAAAAGATTCTGCAAAAAGGAATCGGCAAAGAAACGCAGAGAACAAAGCGAAAATATCGTTTGGTCGCGTCCGTCCACAGGAGATAAAAAGTCGGCGTGCTTAATTTATCAAAAGTAATGCGGCTGAGGTGTAACGCAAAAAGTGCAATGTCAAAATTATTATTGAATTGTTAGTTTGTTATGTGTAAGGACAATTGAATAAATTCAGATTTGATTACTTTCAAAGATTTTAGCAAATAACGACAAGTAATGTTCCTGAAAGTTTATTATACGTATTGTGTAAAAAAAATCTTGAATTAGTAATTCATTAAAACTTGGATTTGTGAAAATTTTGGTAAAAATTAACTTAATCTTTTTTATAAGAATAACACAAAAATAGATATTTTACAAACATTATATTTTTTTCAATACAATATAATATAAGTAAATCTCAGCGCAATTTTCAGTCTGAAAAAGTTTCAACAGCCTTCAAACCCAAAATTTCAAAAGCTCAGAAAACCACTTCCCCCAAGCTCGCGAATTCATTAACGCGATTGTCCGGCCCTAAAAGCCGACCCTTTCTCGTCGTAAAAGTCAACAAACGCGAGGAATCATCGAGGGACTTGTCTGTCGTAATTTCGCTCGCCACAATGAAGGGAAAAAGCTGTGGAAAAGGTATGTATACAGCCGCGGTCGCGGCGGCTAAATTTTCGCCGAGACGGAAAACTAGAGGCGGAGACGATCCTTACAAATTGGCAAATAATCTTGTTAGCCTGTGACTTGCCGCAGTTGACTCCTGACGCGCGCGAGGCGGGCAAGTGTACCTGACTTTTGGCCAAATCCCCGTGAATTTCTGTCTAATGATCAACGCGCTGGAGGAGATGAGTGCGGTTGCGTTAGGATGAATTTTTCGGCTTTCCTTGCTTATTGGTTGGATTTTTTTTCAAAGAAGTTGAATTTATCATTAGGAAAATATGTTTTTTGAGTTACTTTGAAGTTTAGAAAATAAAATATCAGTTTGCAGTTTACGTTTGAATTTAAAATTGTACTCTAAACATTTTTCTTGTAACAATTTGAATATATTTCTTTTGTTAAGTATCATTTTTAATTTACTAATGCTTCGATTTATTATCCTTAACAACCCCACGGTTAAAAAGAAAAGGAAAAAGAAATTAAAATCTATATAGTAAAACAGAACTCCACTTCACCAACCATAAAAACAATCCGCTAAACCAACAAATTAACCATCCAACTTTCACCTACAAACCCAAGCCACTTTCTCCAAACTCACCTACACCCCCAAACTCATCCATTCCAAAACTGCGCCACCCCCAGAAAACACAGCTCGCAGCCCTCACTTCCCCCTCCGTAAGATTTGAAAGCGATACCGCAATCAACGCGGAATAATCCGTTAAAACCGCCAAATCAACCAAAACATCCTGGTACATTCTTCCTACACCCATCTACATCTACAGAGCACCGAGCGCTGCTCTCGCAGAACCTGGGGGCGTGACCCCCAGGGGAGCCATTAGCGGCGGTACCAAGGCGCGGAGCATCGCGGTTCGCCGCGAACCGCAAACTCTCTTTGCCTCTACGCTCGTAATTTATAGAGTCGAGAGAGAGAGAGAGAAAGAGAGAGGAAACGGCACCCGCAGGCTTTTGCGGATTAGGCCCACCGGGGGTTAGCGGTCCGCGCGCATCAGAGCATCCTTCGGGGGTCATTACTTTACGAGGCCCGAGGTTGTAACTCATCCGCGCGTTCCCTGGCGTTCGCTCTGATGTTGATGCTGTTCCTCTCGAGGCGGCGGCAGGTGAATTACCGGGAAGTTAGCCTGCTGAATGGCCGAGATAAGGAGGAAATTTTGCTTTTCGCTCCGGGGTTGTAAAATTTTGGTTGGAGTGTTATAACGAGACTGTGGGATGTGTGGTTGCAGCGGGGGATGTGAGATTGTTGGTCTGATGGCTGTTTGAGCGAGGTTTGTTGGAGTTGAAAGATTTAGGGCTAAGCGCGATGCTTTTGAGATGTTATGATCGCTGCTCGATTGTGCTTGCTTTTCCAGGCGAGTCCTCATCGATAAGCTCGTAATATCGTTTAGAAGAATGATCTTTGATTTTTCGACTAATGCATCCATAAAGACTTTAAGTAAAATTTCACTCTTTCATTACTAAACTTACACCTCGCAGCTTCTTTATTTTATCGCCCAAGCATCACACAAAAAAACGCACATTCACATCCACACTCTCTCCACATCCTAAACCCCGCGCTATCATCGTACAACCGCAAGGCCCCAAAATGAAAATCACCACTCAACAATCTCAAAAAATTCACACCGCGCACGCGTCCCCTCCCCCACATCATTATCATCAGCATCATCATCATCATCAATTCAGCGGCAGAAAAAAAGAAAGAAGCTCCTCTTTCTCCTTTGTTTAACTCTGGCTTGCGCGCGCGCGCGAGCTCGTCACGCATCCTGCAGGGCTGGCTCGCGAGCCGAGCATTAATTTCCTGGTTTTAATTAGTGCGCGCCCGTCGACGTCGCCTCGTCGCTGCGTTGCCGTGCGGCCCGCGCGGCGCGAAAGTACCTACGCGTATACACGAGCGACGTATACGCAGCGGCGGCAGCAATGGCGGACCTTTCGGGGGGGAGTGGAGGGGAGATTGATTAATGACTCGGGGCAGGGTATGTGTATGGATGTGTACGGCGTGGAGAGGGAACAAGCGCGTATCCTGGGGGACGCTGCGAGCGCGCGCTTCTACGAATATTTTTCTGATCTGAGCTGGATGCTTGCCTTGTCTGGTGGCTGCTGGAGGGTGCTTCTGGGGATGGGAGGAGGTGGGGTGATGGGGATTCTTGGGTGGGAGATTGTTGGTTAGGAGGATTGGTGGCTGATTGCTTGTTTGGTGAAAGTTGGTGTTTTTTGCAAGGGAGATTGTTATAGTTCTTTGGTTTAATTTTATGGTGAATATGATTTTGATACGAAATTTTTATTGATTTTTGTTATGTCAGTAAGAATGTTATTTTTAACAATATTACATTAGACATATATTATAACAGCTATATAAGTGATATTTATTTTGTCAACTGGTTTTTAATAACATGTTTGTTTTATTCAAATAATAATGAGTTATATGAACTTTTCTAATTTTTGTGAGATAAGGCGTAAAGTCCAATATATATCCTATTTTAATATTTATTATTATTTTAATGATTATAAATGTTACTTAAACTTATATTTTAATTTTCTACAGAATGACTATTAAAAAATGTAAAAAATGATTAGTGAACCATTGTAAGTTTTCTCATCCTGTTTCGTGCAACATTCAACTCTTGTAAGAAAAGCTATAACCGCTTCTTCTCAGGATTTTTATTTAAAACGTTCTCAAAGCTTAATTAGTCAATACGAACGGTTTACGGTGTCTCTTATGTTTTATCTTATTATCTCCATTTGTAATGATGGGAAACTTTACAGGACTTCTCAATCTCTTTCGCAGTTCGTATAGATAAGCAATGTAAAAAAACGCATAGAATTTTTCACAGTTTGACAATGATTAATGTTTAGTGAAATTTGCGGGAGCATCTTCAAGTTAACTATTGTTAAAGGTAATTACAAAGCCAAGGATATCTTGATAAATAATTCATGCAAACAAATTAAATTATCATCATTATTTCAGCGTTACTACGTAAAAAAAACACTCCTTTGGAAGCTTATTACCTATTCCAAAACACGCACAAAATCCTTCAAATCGACTACACACCAATCAAACATCTACCATTCTCATCACCTCCGCTCTCTCCAGCATTGCGCAAAGCCCGAAGTCGGCCCGAAAATAATCACACCACGCGATAATAAGGCTCGCGCGTGCGTCATCGCCCCGGCCAATCAAAGCTGACCTTTTACCCGCACAGCTCGGGGGGCACAGAGAGAGAGAGAGAGAGAGAGTGAGAGAGAGAGAGAGAGAGAGAGAGAGAGAGAGAGAGAGAGAGAGAGAGAGAGAGATCGGGACGCCAGAGGAGAGCCGGATCATTTATCAAGGGGGCGCAGTTCACCGATTGATCCGAGGAGGTGGGGGCGGCGCCATTGTCGGCGGCAGTGCCCCTTTTATCGCCCCGGCAACGCGCGACCAAAACTCGCGTGTATCCTTGGCTCGGCTTGGGGGGAGGGTATTTTTCGCGGGTGATGAGGGTGGGTGTGTGGGTGGTGGTTTGGTGAGGGATGGATAAGGCGATACGGTGTGAGTGTTGTTGGGGTTTTGTGATTAATTAAGAGGAGTGCGTGGGGGTTGAGGATGTGGGTGGGCTTTGGTTGAGCTGTAATGGATATGTGTGTTGTTTTGGAAATATGGATAAATTTTAAAATTTGATGAATGCACGTGAGAGAGTGGCTGGGATTTGTGTTGAGTTTTTGTAAATGTTGTAGAAAGCTGTTGACGTATAGTAATATCAAGGAAGAGAGGCAAATTTAAAAAAAGGATAAGAAGGAAAATATCTTCCTTTATAAATTAAAATTTTTAGAATCTTTGAGAGATAATCAAATTAACAATATCATAATAAAAAATTTTCTATAAACATAAAAAAAAAAAATTTCCCTTGCAAAATTAATGAAATAAAAGCGAGTTGCAGCAATTTTTTCATCTCACGATAAAATATTTTATCTCCACCAACCGACTAGCAAGCCAAAGCATCTCCACAACGCCGAGTCTCAAAGGGTTAAGACCCAAAAAAGTCAAGCATCCAAAAAATGCACCTAAGCAGCTTACGCTCAGGGGCGCGACGAACGAGCGCGCGAAGCCCTCGAAATCCTTGACTCCACCGGTGACAATAATAAAATTGAAAACGCGACGAATCGCTCGATCTCCCGCTAGAAAAAAAAGAAGAAGGAAGCAAAGGTAGATCCCCACGGACGCTGCGTCTCTCGATCCCTCGAAATATTTTGACGCGAGCTTGATCGATGCGACGCTCTGTGCTCTCTCTCTCTCGCGGGAAATCCTTTTTTTCTTCTCTCTCTCTCCTTCCGAAACTTTCTTTTGCTTTCCTTTCGTTTGGCTCTGATGTGTGTAGTGTAATGTTTGCGGTGAGGAATGACTTATGGACTGTGTTTTGGTTCGGTTTTGACCGATTGGCTTTGAGGATGTTAAGAAATTCGAGAAAGCGCGCGGATCGAATGGGCTTTCTCAAAATATTTTGATTCTTGAGTATTGTTGAGTCTGATTGTCGAGCTGCTTTTGCTCAAGGTTACCTGGTTTGGCGTATATTGGATGATAGATGTGCAACGAATCGCAGATTTTGAAAGATATAAAATTGCTGCTAATTTTTATTGAAACAAAACTCATATACCTTTGTTTAAACTTGTACAAAAACAATCTATGCAGCACCGCGCAATTTCCACAACATCTTTAAGATTTAAAAACTCAGACATTCATTAAGGGGTTAGCGACGAAATTTCACATACTTCCAAGCTCCGACTTTCGCCCGTCATCGTTGATAAATTAAAAAACGCATCATTACCAAGAGGCTTGGAAAATTGATTTTCGAGACCGCACAGGCTCTGCGATAGATATTTTGTCGAGATGCGCTCGCGTATCAAAGGAAAAGCGCCGGCCATCATTAGTCAATATTTTCGTGAAAAGGACAAGACAGGGCCGAGAGCGCGCGCGCGCCTCTCAACCAAGTGTCGTTACCGCAACCTGAGCCTAGGAGAAGTGTAGTCAGGTGAACCTGAATGGCGAAAGTATAATGCTTATGTATTGTTGCTGTAACCGGAGGAAAGTCCGATTGGGACGGATAAACACGCCGCCTTGATGTAAAAGGTATTAATCTTCCCTGAGTGGGAATTATGAATTTTAATAAATTGTGTGGGCTTTTCGGGCCTTTATTAATATTTCGTGCTCTGGAGGATTTGGCTGGGTGGAATATTGAAAATATGATTGATATTTGTGTTTGTGATTGATGTGCGAAAGAATAATTATTTATGAGAAAAATTTTAAATCAAGAAGAATTACATGTTTTTAAATACAATAATGAATTGTCAAATATTTATATGTGTCATATTGCTAGAGTCTATACGAACGACATCACAAAAAAAGATTAATAATTGTTAATTAAAGCGCACTTCCTTAGTCCATATCTCCCAGCGCTCGCGGCATATGAAAAACACCAATTATTTTCGCACTAAACCAGTAAGTTCAGTCCGCGCCAATAAAATCCAGCAACAACCGAAGAAAAACCCGGATAATTGTCAAGCGCGCACGTGCACCTGCTTACTCGTTGAATAATTTTTTTTCACTTTCATCGACGAGAAAAGCGCCTGGCAAGTTTTTCGCTTGGACATATCAGAATTCAACGGCGAGGAAAAAAAGGTTGGTTAGAACGTGGACCGACGGGGGCCCAGGCGAAAAATCAGAGGAACTCGCGTCTGAGACAGGTTTGATAAATGATAAAGTCGCAATGATAACGATAATAAATCAATTCTTTTTCGCTCCCTGCGCAGAGCTCGCATATTTCTGGCTGGGCGAGCTACACAGAAAAGCAGCACGAGCGATCGATTTGTTATTAGCAAAGTAGTAGTGGGGCTTGTGGAAAAATGAAGGAAAGTATGCCGGGTTGTTTCATAGTTCTGTCTTTCGATGGAATAGTTAATGATTTCTTCGAATTAAATGATTGGAAAGCTTTTACTTTGCGATTCGTAAGAAAATATTGTCTGTAGAAATTTTACTAATCAAAATTATAAAATGACTATTTTTGGCCATTTTTTACGTTATGAACTTTTAACTGGCGGTTAAATGGCTATTTAATAGCATCATCTCTGCAAAAGTATACTCGAAATTAATATCATAAGTATTTGCTCTTCTTGTATTAAAGTTTGCCAAAAGTCTTCCAGACCTACAAACAATCTAGAATCCCTATCACTAATTCCCTTCACAATCAAAATTAACAACATCAAACCAGTCCCGAAAAATCTCATAACCTAGAAAAAAAAAGTCCGAGACGCCAAAACCCCAGCCACGCCCGAAAGAAAAATAAATCGTTCAACAACTTGTCGAACAAGATAAAAAATAGCTCCGGGCGCACTAAATACAACTGGCTTTCTCTCTCGGTCTGGCGTATAGCGCCGATCATTAGTCACTCTCCCGCTAGCGGCATTTCTCCGCGCGGAGCTCTCCCTCTCTCTCTCCGGGAGAAAACTATTTTCCTTTCTTTCGCGGAGGGTGGCGGAGGTGTTTATGGTAATGCCGCTCTCTTTCTCCGGCTCGCGCGTGGTGGTCTCTCCGCGCCGATCGCGAGTCATTTTTCAACGATCTGCCAAAATGTTTTTTCTCGCGCGGGTAGGAGGCGAGGGAGGCTCGTTAGGGGCTCGATTGGAGAGTTTCGAGAGGATTTATGCTTTTGCTTGGTGGGGCGGGGGAAAGGTTTTGGTGGTGGGTAAAAGTTTTTTAATATAGCGAATTTTGGAGGTTTGTGGGTGGGGTGTATTGGCTTTAAAAGAATAAGTAAATATAGGTATCTGGAAGTATAGAAATTTCGAATGTTTAATTTATTGTTTGTATTAAACGTAAGAGGTCAATAAATTTTGATTGTAGAAAGCGCCACAAAGCTTAAGATTTAATATTTAAAAAACAATTCCAAAACAACTTGATGAAGATTTTATCAATTAATATTGTAACCCTAGAAAAAGTACAAAAGAAACTGTAATCTTCCTTAAATTAATATTTAACATCATTTTGCTTATATACCTAAAATGGTGGGCGTTATAAAATTTCAAAAAATAAGTTCCAATAAAAACGTAAATTATATACGATGAATATAGATAATTAAGTTCTGAAAAATTGTTTTTAATAAAAATAGAAGCACATGGACGAAAAGGTCTATTAAACATAACTATAATTTTTTGGAGACATACGTAAAAGTATAAATTATTGTTTTAGATTTTGCAAATCTACCTTACGTTATTTCAAAACATTTAATACACATTTATTACAGCCTTTTTTAATGTATCAATAACATTAGTGCTCAAATACAAAGTAATCTTGACAATACATATATAAGTATCTAAATCTACATTCGACAATTTCGCACCATCTACACCATTTCGACGACTATACCACCAACGAACACCACCGAGCCAACAGTTTCACGCTACCCTCACAATCCGAACGGGGTATAACCACGCGGTCACAGAAGGAAATCATCAAGATGATCGCGAGATAGCATCGAGTCCCCAAGACAAATGTCCCGCCGGCTTTTCCGTCACCCACGTCGAGATGCGCCTGCGACAGGTCGAGCCACCTCGGGCATCGGAGGAGATAATCTCCGCGTCTGGGCGCAATGTAATTTGTCAGCCGAGTTTTGGCGCCAGGTCACATGTGTATCGGCCGGCGTCGATCGGCCCCTCTAGGACTATGACTAATTTACCGATCGGCGCCCGATGCGCTCGCGCTGATATGTGTATACGCGAGTTCACGAGGAGTCGCTCGATTGCTCTGTGCGCCTGGATTATTGATTGTTTGGGAGGAGGTGATGGGAGCTGCTTTATCCAGCGAGCTGGGGGTGGTTATTGGGTAGGTTTGTTGGTAGAGGGTGGAATGGAGGTTTTGGCTTGGATGGCCAGGGCGAATAAGGGGATTTGTTTTTAAATTTGAGAGTTGTGCAAGGTATTTCTTTTATGTTTGTGAGGGTGTTTTACTTTTCGAATTTAGATTTAATAATAAAATATCCCTTGATTAGAATTTAATGAAATTAATATTTACACGAATCCATGATAAATAAACTAGTTGTTATTTTCTTCGCAAGTGAATATTAAAATATTTATTGATCATAAGCAATAATGATTAATGTCCATTTTTAGTTATATTTTCACATATCAGATTAATTATTTTATTATTAAAAATTTTTAATGACTAATTAAACTGTGTTGTTTGATATCGAATTCAATAAATATTTATATGATCTATAATATTTGAAACTTCGATTGTAAAAAAAATTAATTTTTATGAACTTTTCATAGAAAAGATTATGTATAGGGTAAATAAACTTATCAATTCTTATCTATAAAAATGTAATTATCTTTAACTAAGGCAATCTCCATAATTGATGATTAAGTTATTATAAAGATTTGTTTTTTCCTGTTTTAATATATCCATTAATAATTTAGATATTACTTATATTTTTGGAGCACTTCAGATAATTTCATTAAAATATTTTGCTACTTTATTAAATCATATTTATTAAGAGATTCATTGGAATGCACGCTCAACAGACTTAGTACAAATGAAAATATATTTATACTTAGCATTATTTTATCAATAATAAGTTTTATTATTTGCTTTGCTATAAAAAATTAAATTATACAAAGTGCATTAGAGAACATTTAATCACTTTATTCCTCATGCAATAATACAGAGGAATAAAACATTAAAAATTAAATAATACAGACACGCTCAATTGTTTCGTGTAAGCTTGGCGGCAAAAATATACAACGTCGCCATCTCGTGTGAAAGGCGCGAACCCCTTAAATGAATCCGCTCAATGAAGAAACTACGCGGTAATAGTAGGCATCCGTATAAAGTTAAAAAGGTCGTTCCCGCTGTAATCGGCTATACATTCTTAAGATGTAGCTACTATTCAAAACTTTTATTATAGCTGTGATTATGAGAATTTATTGTTTAATACTCTAAATTAATAGTTATTAATGACTAATGGTAAGTGTTTATTGAACAAAATGTAGAAAATGTACGTTTTGTATTTATCAATTAGCATTAACATGCTTATTGTAATGATTAGTTGCTTTGCAGTTATTATTAGCCATGGTATTCGAAATATAATGAAAAACAAAACAGTTTTTAATTCTTCTAAACTCTTCTTCAAAAATTGTAACTAAAATCAAATTCACTTTTCGATAACCTACATTTCATTTTATACCGAATAATGAATATATTTTCACCAAAAAAAAACTCGTAGACACGCGCGACCCAATGACAAACAAAGACGAGCACGTTTTAGCATCGATCGATTATCTAAAGAAACTCAAGTGCCACCGACCGCTGTATATACCTATATACGCATATTCGCATTTATTTTTCGCCTTATCAACAGCGCATTTTACCGACTGTATGTGCACTTTATCTCTCTTATATTTTTGACACACGTGAGCATTTAATTTTTCCTCATCACCAGTAGCGTGATTGATTTCTTTCTACTTTTTTCTCGAGTAAATCGAAAGGCATTCTCGTTGAATCGGCGATTAAAGATCGAAAAATAGAAAAGCATCGAGTAAATTTAAAAACTATTTACTCTACTGGAAAACAAGCGGACTTATCTATGAGTTTTTATCGTCGATTAAACAAATTAGAAAAGAGGCTGTTATCGCGTGCGAGATGAGTTTTGTATTGCCTCAAATTTCGCAATTCCGTTTGTTATAAATAGCATTATTTTTCGACTACGTTGTTCGGATTAGAATTGATTTTCATGGATATCTAAAGATTGTATAAACATATTTTTACAATTTTTATATAGCAGGATGTAAAAAATAAAGAATTGAGATAGCAAGTTTTATAGAAATTTTGTTTTAACAGTTATTACTAAATTATGTTAATATTTTTAATAATAAAAAATTGTTGTATATTTTTATGACTGATAAACATTACGTAAGCTGTATCGGCAAAGCTCAATAAAATTTGATCGATTAAATAAACCCCAGAGGATGTTGTATTTTTAAATTAGGTAATTTACTGAAAACTGAGTTTTTTGTATTTACAAAAGTAGCCTGACACCACTTGTACAATTTCGTTACGTTTAAGGAAAATGTGATTAGATTGCGTAAGCGTATCCGTACTGCAAATTTTGGGGATATTTTCTGAAGTGGCGGTTGCGATTCGCTAATCTGTATTCGTGGAGTGCACATGTGCAAGTATATTATGCCTGAACTTAACGAAGTAGTGATAATTTTTTCTAGATTTAAGTCTCCTCGAAAATAAAATAAATACATATACAGAGTAAATAACAAAATTTGTTTTTTGTATTTTTAAAATAAATTTAGCAGTTATAACGGAAGTTTATTGGAATAAGAAAGTTATATTTGGATTATGAATATTTATGATATTGAAATTAAGATATAAAAACAAATAGTTACTAAAAATTAAAAATAAAGAACCATATTCAAATTTACGTAAAAACTGAAAAATATTTTTTTTTTCGGAAATTTATATTTTATCTTTTTATTGACTTGTACAAAATTTTATGTAAAAATAATGCAACCCTGAATAAACGTTCTAGAAGTTTAAATGAAACATATTGATAAGTTTATTTTAAGATTGGTTGAGGTACCGTATTTTACAATTCTTAGAATGTATACTTTCCAAAACTTTCTAATAGATACTTTAAAGCATTGTTGAAGAAAACTATTTTTAAAATACATTTCTCTCTTCTATTTTTCAATAAGTTTTATACTTTGATTTTAAATTATGCATAGCTATTTTTTATACACTTTGTTAATTTGTTATATTAACAATATTTAAACAATAACATCAATTATTCAAATAACAATCATGAAATCAAATCACCAGATAACCGTACAGAAAAACCGTTCTAAAAATAGATTCAACAAAAGTTTCCTATATTCGTGATACATTCCAACCAAATATTTTCAATAAACGATTAACCATTAAATCCTCAAAAAGATGGAGGTGATCATCAAGAGAGCAGTCAAATTTTCTCTCGGGAGTCAAAGGATGCCACAACTGACATTCACATTTAGTCGAGCGCGCACTAACAC
>JAPYZB010001496.1:0-14987 GCA_030522745.1 Eupelmus kiefferi | reverse complement strand
AAAATATCTTTTGAATTTAATAGAATTGATTCACTTACGGTATTAACAAATTTCGAAATCATTGATTTTTTAAATATAAAAGTCAAAGGTTCTGTATACATATAGAAAAAATATCGGTAATATAAAGATCTTAATAAAAGAGTTATAATAAACCTTATTAATTTTCATAGATTTTTAAAAACTTTGACATTCATTGATGACAATAACCGATATTTCTGCAAATTGCGTCATACGCAAGGGCATGTTTGTAAACTTATTTTATTCTTTAAGGGCTACCTCTTTCTATCTCTATACATATATAGACACAAAAGGTCATCAAATATAAACATTGACATACTGTATACTTATGTAGGAAAATAAAGATACAAGCAAATGCTGTTAACAAGAGAGTGCACCTTATAATTACAAAGATGGCAGAAGAAGAAGATTTTACATTAGAATTATCATCTAGTTCTGATGATGAAGAAGACTATCAGGTTTATTAAATTATTTAATGAAAATTTTCATGATTCTAAATTATCATGTAATCTTGTATAATATTAATTTTATAAATTTATTTGTTAGACTGCAATGGAAGAATCACCAAATTCTATTAAGTCTTCTAATTATCCAAGTAAGAGCCCAGTATTTAATTCCAATCGAAGGACTGATTATCTTAAGAAAAGAAAATTGATTGGTGGAGATAGTAATTCTCTTATTCTTGATACCAAAAAACCAGAGGTAGTTTTTAAGAATTTTTTTTATAGATAATCTGTTTATTTGGTAAATTATGACAAAATCGTGAAATGAAATAAATTTTTTTTATACATTGCAGGCAAATGTAGCTAAAAATATAAAAAATTATTATGAAAGTGTTCAAGATTTGTTGAATGAATTTAATGACAGTGATAATGATGAGGATATTGCATGCAACTCTTTAATGCAGAGTCAAGAGGATCGATCAGAATCAGAAGCTTTGGTAATAATTAATGAAATAATTTTGTTATAAATATAAAAGAAGTATATCAAATTTATAATATTTAAACAAAATCCTAATTTTTATTATGACAGCAAGAAGATTTTGATAGAAATGAAACACAAAAAGTAATTACCTCAGAAAGAAGTAACAGTCCAATATCTGTATCTTCTTTAAGTTTTCAAAATAATTTTGTTACGTATTTATCTGGTACTCTGCGTCCAAATAATAATTACTCAGTAATTAACAATGAAGAAAATCTTGCTAACATAAGTGCTTTTGTTGATGAGACTCAAAAGATGAGTGATGTAAGTAAATACTAAATAAAATTATTAAATTATTCTAATCATTAATTATTTTATTAATCATTTTTTTTGTTTCAACTTTAGCGTATTATATTGAGTGATGAAGGCCTCCATGTTAATAATAATAGTAAATCACCAAATAATTATGAATACGTAAATATAGATATGCCCCATGAATCTAATGATATTGAAATCTTCTCAAATTTACCTTGTAATTATGTTAGTAAAAATTGAATAATTTTGAATAATTTTACTAAGAATTGTTCACTAAATAATTTGATTACTTTGGTTTTATTTTTCCCTTATATTTCAGATTTTAGATACGAATGATACACTGAGAGAAAGTACTTCACTAAACTGCACAGTAAATAATTTAAGTGATATTGAAAAAATTCTATTACCTCAAACAGATATAAACAATATATCACAAGAAGATACATGTACTTTACCTACAAATCAATTAGATAATACTGCAGAAAATAATGTATCTAGTTCTGACGAAAACAATTCATTTTACGATACATGTTATTCATCAATAAATCCATTAGATAATATTGAAGGAACTGCATTATCAAGTTCAGATGTAAGTGATTCACTTGAAGAAAATACATGCACTTCATTATTAGATCCATTAAATAATATTGAAGAAAATTCACTATCTAGTTCAAACAAAAACAATAATTTACAAATGAATTTGTATTCTTCATTAATAAATCCACCAGATAATATTGAAGATAATGTATTATTAAGTTCAAATTTAAATAATTCATTTCAAGATACATGTTATTCATCAATAAATCCATTAGATAATATTGAAGGAACTGCATTATCAAGTTCAGATGTAAGTGATTCAATTGAAGAAAATATGTGCACTTCATTATTAGATCCATTAAATAATATTGAAGAAAATACATTGTCTGATTCAAACGAAAATAATAATGTACAAAAAGATTTGTATTCTTCATTAATAAATCCACCAGATAATATTGAAGATGATGTATTATTAAGTTCAAATTTAAATAATTCTTTACAAGAAGATACTTGTATCGCATTAACAAACCCCGTAAGTGATATTCATGAAAATGTATTATCAACTTCAAATGTAAATAATTCATTACAAGAAAAAACGTGTACTGTACTGATTAATTCATTAAAAAACACCGAAGATAATGTTTTATCAAGTGAAGAAAGTGATGTGCAGTTTCACAGTTTTAGACTCCATAAAAAAAGGAAACTCAGTAGTTCAGATATAAGTAGTTCAGATGTAAGTAGCTCAGATAAAAGTAGTTCAGATGTAAGTAGTTCAGATATAAGTAGTTCAGATGTAAGTAATTCAAATGAAAGTAGTTCTGAAGAAAGACATTCAGATGAAAGTGAAAAGTTTTCTTATACCAGAAAATTAAGGAAGAAAAAAAATATTAATTACAAAAATCTGAACATGGGTTTAGACAGAAATTATATATCAAAGGTAAATTTAACAATTATTTTCCGTTTATTTAAAGTAAAATAAATTTCTATTAATATTTTATTATTTTATGTATACAGCAGCAGAGTAAAGAAAAACTGAAAAAAATGTTAATTAATATAGGGATTTCATTACACCATTATAATGATTTTTGGCAAAATTCTAAACATAATGTTGAAGAAATATTAAGCCGAATTATATCTTTAAGAAATAAATTTTCTAAACAGTCCTTACCATCTTGTAGATATTCTCATTTACTAAAAGAAGAATTTGAAATATACCAAGATTTATTAGATCTAGATACAAAAAATATTTTATCAAATAAAGGTAACTTTATATATTAACTTTTAATAACTAAAATAAAAATATATATTACTTATATTTTTTCAGAACGCTTAACTCGCTCTAAAATAATTCGTAAAAAATTAATTTTAAGGAAAAAAGTATTCAATAAATTTAAAAAAACTAGATCCTATCATCAGGTTGAAAGTTTTCAACCAACTTCTAGTAAGAGTCAAATAAGTACAATTGATTATGCCACAATAAAGGCCAAGTTAGCAAATCTAATTGATGAAGAATCTGACTAAAATTCTTTTACGTACTTGTAAGTTATTGTTTTATATTATTTATAAAATTAAAAAAAAATAGATTATGTTTATGAATCTACAAGTCTATAACATGTATATTCAGTGTAAAAATCATCAATCGTTATTAAAAATAATTGTTATTTTTTTTATATTTTTTATATTTATGCATTCATTATTCTATTGCAAAAAAGATAAATGTAAATTTTTTTTTATATTAAAATTATAATGAAAAAATCATATGTTGTTTTTAAATAGGTGTAAGAAAAAAGAACTATAGAAATTGGTTTTTAATGAATTTATTTGATGGTTTTTTAAATCTCTTATATAAAATTTGTGTTTAACGATGCCACGCTGTGTGATATTTTGTCTGTTCTTGCTCATTCTATGTACACGACTAGGTCTAATTTCATAGAACATTATTTAATCCTTTTAATCGATATCGCACACTTCAACCATGATTGTTCGGTTGCATATACAGATTCAAGTTTTGAGATACTCAGAGTTTGTTACTTTAAGCTGTTTATATAACGAATACAACTTGCATCAAAATTTTAATTGTTGTTTTAAAAAGGAAAGATAAAACTGAATATTCAAAATTTAATAACAATGCAGTTTTCAGGTATCTGTAAGCTTACAAAAACAGCATGGCTCGATGAGAGATGAATAAATCATTATATTCTTTCTGCTACGCCTCATGAACAAAGAACCAGATTTTTTTTTATAAAAAATTCAGGATTCGAACTTTTAATTCGAAAAAACTGCAAGTATTCTCCCTATCTTTTTTTCGCGCAGTATAAAAGCATTACATATTTTAAGCATTAAGTCGACTTATTCCCTCGAAGAATAACTTAATTACAGTTTCGACACAATAGCTGCGCGCAAGCTTTTGTATCACGTTTGCGTTATTTCGCATGGAACTCGAAATAGCGATATCGTTCCTTTATTCTTTACTTTTTATTTGCTTCTGTTAGAAAATGCAGGCATCGAAGTTCTTCGTCACGAGTGTCTTTCTTTTTTTTATAACAAAACTCAATATCAACAAACATAGAGTGATCGAATTTCTTCGCCACTCCGCTACTCCATCATAAACATCAACATCTCGATAATTACGTTTTCGATGCGCATACGTTTTTCGACTTTTCTTCACTCTTTTTCAAAAGTAAAGAAAGACCTTTCCCTTTCACTTTTATCGAATGTCGTTCACGATAAAACAAATTTTATTTTGATTCCCCCATACCTCTGAAAAAATTGCCACATTCGTGCACTTAATAATCGGCACTGTCTCTGGTTGAAAATTTTGAATTTCGATCATCTAAGTTTTTTTCTAAAAGGCATTTAGAATCCTGCTCTGATCAAAAACTTTATTTTTCCCTTAAAGTCTCCGCATCTTTGAGATGATTATAAACGTCGCTCTGACGATTTGACGTTTTCATTCTTGAACGACTTGGCCCTTTCCAACTTTGGTATATGCAGCTCTCCTAAAGTAGAAGCCAGGGCTCGCGCATGACATATACGTATCGTTCGATTAATTTTCTATCTCTCCGCAACTCTGCTTTCTTTTTCCATATATTTTGCAGAGCGGCTTTATGTATATCGAGGAGCGAATTCTCTCTCGATTTCAAAAATCTGTTTCCTCCGCTTCGAGCTCCACTCGGTGCAGTCACAAATTCTGCGTGTGAGCTGCGGAGTCTCAAGCGATTTCCTTAATAATTACATCCCTTTGTCGCATTAAAAGCAACTTCTAAGAGTCGTTATTACTCTTTCCTTCATCATTTTTAGCGACTGCGAAGATTAATTTTACTTAAAGAACGTAAACAAATTTGAAATTTTCTTAAAGAACAGTACTAACTATCCTTAATACAATCGACAGCAGATATGTATCATATGTCAACGAAGAGTGAAAAACCACCGCCGTTTCACTCGCGTGCCAAGAAAGAAAAAGATCGAAGGAAAAATAATAAAAGATGACAACAGAGTTAAAAAAAAAAGGCAGAAAGAAAAAGAGAGCGCCGTGATAAAGAGAATATAGACATAGACGTAGATATCGAAAGTATAACAGGAAATTTTTCGATTCGGCCGTCGTCGTCTAGAGCCGATTAAAGTGACTTCGCAATTTTCGCTTTCATTCTTACTATTGTTGTTCTTGTTGTAATTGTATTTATATGCATGAGTTTTGTTTTTAGTTTTTAGTCTGGCACTCCCCGGCACTAGCAGATCCGCGCAATAATATCGCAATAAACAATCGTCGCGTCTTGTTTGCTCTCGTCGTGAATACTTAGGGATATCCATGTCGTCGGTTCTCTCGCAGGTGCTGCTGCTGATGCTGTTGCTGCTGTCGGCCCGGGAAGGCGCGGGACTACTGATTGTGCGGCAGGATGACGGGTATAGTCTGCTGACCAGGTGGCTGGGGCGGTATGTACTGCATGTGCTGGGGAGGTATTGGTATGTGCGGTGGAATTATGGGGCACATTATCGGGTAGCCCGTTGGCGCATGACTTTGCGGTGGAGGCTGTGGGTATGACGGCTGAGGTGTACCTGGTAGAAGAAAAAATTTAAGGTGTTATGAAAAAATGTTATTGAAATAACAATTTAATTAATGACTTTATGATTTTTTATGGCTCGCCATTTTACTACCATAATTATTTAATAATTATCATCCCAAAAAAAAATCATAATCAGTCCTATATGTTTTCATATTCTGAACTTACCTGGAGGATTATAAGCGCCGGGTGTGTGCGGCGGGTTGGGATTGGCCGGCGACGGAGTTTGACTCTGTTGCTGCTGATGGGGATGGGGATGCGCATGTGGATTTATATACTGAATTCCCGGCGTCTGTGGTCCCGGGGACTCATGATGATGATGATAGGGATTGGCAGTCATGTGAGGTGGTGGCGGCGGTGCCGGCACCATCCGCACCATGTGGCCGTAGGTCTGCTGACCAGAGTAAGGCATTTGGAACGGCGGATGCAGGGGAGCCGGAGCAAGCAGTGGCTGACCTGTGGCCGCGGCCACTTGCATCTGCGACGCTACATCCGGCGCCCTATGCTGCATCATCGGCACTGAAACAGAGAAGCCTGATTCACATGATACTGCGCGGAGTAATAGCAGTACAGTAAATTGTCAAAAAAAATCTAATGCTCGTTAACAATTTTAAAATTGTAATTTAAATTATGTTTAAGTAACAAGATAAAAAATATTAAAATAAATATATCTTTTAATACAAACATTGATAATCAAATTGATAAATTGTTAAATACAATAGTTAATCGTGGTTAATATACTTTCTTTTAACATCTAACGTTTTAGGAATTTCTATTGAATGATTATAAAATCCAAATATGTTAGTATAGATAGTAAATTTAATAAGGAATAGTTAAGAGCCTACGAAATTACAAACTAAATAATAAATAAAGTCAAATTTTTTTTAATACCTAGATACTGACCCTTCCGGAATCTAGCCACCGGTTGGGCAGGTGGTTGCGTGAATGCAGTGGGCTGTTGACTTTGTATCATGAATGCAGGCACTACAGGCATTACTGTAGACTGCATTGTTGCTGCCGCATATTGTGGAGTTTGAGGTGTATGTGGCCTACTTGGGGTCGGAGTACTAGGAGATCGCTAAAAAGAAATAGACAGAAATTAACGTAGTGATTTACAATCAAAGTTTCTCAATACCTCAATTTTTCTATAAATTGTGGTAATTTTAGCAAGTAATTTATTACAGAAAATTATGCTTACAGGAGTAAACGGTTTAGCATTCGGATTGAATTCCTTAGCATTTGGATTCAGGGTAGATTTCTTAAAGGAAGTAGTTATTTTATCTAATGATGGATCCTGCGGTGATTGCTGCACAGGAGGAGCCGGCTGTGGAGTCTGTGGCTGAGACTGGGGTTGCTGCACGGGTGGAGGCTGTGATTGTTGCGGAGGTGGTGGTTGTTGTTGTTGTTGCTGCTGTGGTGGACTTGTCGGCTGGACTGGTATCGGACCTGGTGGAGGCTTATTAGTCACTACCAATTCCTCTTGTACAGGGGGCTGATGAGACTGTTGTGGCTGTTGCTGTTGCTGTGGCGGTGGCTGTTGCACCGTTTGTGGAGGTGAATTATGAGAATGTGGTTGCTGCTGATGGTGAGGTGGACCCTGGTCAAAAATTGATAGAATTAGACTACTCTTGGTAGAAAACAAATTTATTATTTTAAACATCATCTAGTCATTTTTGGTAGTTCTTTAATCTTTATAATATTTATACTGTATTTACCTCCTTAAATCCTTATTTTCAATAATCTTTTTAAAACTTTCAATTGATTTATTGATAATGATGTATATCTTATTTACATATCACATCTATAGTATTTACACTTATAAAGTTGATGTGCACAGCAATGATAAGCATTATAAAATTAAAAATTCGTTGGGCATATAATGAAAATATTAATTAAAATAAAAACATAAAGTTATCAAACTGAAATAATAGAAATGCATTAGCTTCTTTCTGCTTGTATGACTTTCAGCCTAAATTCGATTATTTTTCCAAAAGTATCGATTTAAACAAAAATAAATAATAATGCAATAAAAGTAAAAATTAATTAAAATTTTTTTTATTATTTTAACAAATTGAAGCTTTTTTATTGTTTATATTATTAAACTTTTGCATAGAACATTGACAGAATTGTTAATTTTTTCGATTTTTATATTTAATAATAAAAAGTTCTAAGCTAATCTGTGAATGGCTATATGTCCAAGGAAAGTTACATTAATTCGTAAATTATCCTACGATAAATTTTAGAGCGAATTATTATTGTTTCTTTCTGATTGTGTTAGAATAATATGTATTAAAAATTGTAAAAAAAAAAATTAAATTAAAATTTATTACGTGGCACTTATATTTTGAGGGTTTGGTCTGGACATCTTACAAACATGTATGAAAGAAAAAAAAAACAAAAAAAAATTATAAAAGTTTTTATTTTAATTAATACACTTACACATACATTCCACAATAATACTTAATTTTATTTTCAATCGTGCAAAGATTCTATCACAGCAATTAATTTGTTTAAGTTATCCTCTTCTAAAAACTAGCTTTGAGTATTTTTTTTTACGTTTCGTTCTAGGCATATTTATTTTTTCATATTAAATTCCAATCATTTTAAGCTTTTTAATTGGAATGTCAAAAATTTTATTTGCAATAGAAACTAGCTCTTCATTAAGAAAAAAAGAGAATATAAAATAGTTACACTTCCTTCTTTTTGCAAGATTCTTATATATTTTAAATACTTTTTTTTCGTTTTGTTCTGAATGAAGTTATGTTTTAACGTTCATCTCCAATCGTTGTATAATAAAGCTATTCAATTGGAATGTCAAGAATCAATTTAAATTAATTTTAGACTAAAAGGTACTTTGTTACTAACAAGAGAAAATTAAAATAATTGCCTTCTGTTTTTTATTGACAGTGGCTTTTCATTTTGTTATCATTTTTTTTTTTCAATAATCCATTTTAGCATTTTAATCATTAATAAATTAGAATAATAAATATTTAAATAAAATTATTTTTTACTAATTAGCTTTTTAAAACTACTTTTTCCTTTTTAAAGATTTTTTATGCTTTGAACAATATGGGGATAACACTGACTCATCTTCAGTTTTTTGTAACTGAAAATCATAAAAAAAAAAATAAAAAAAGTTGTAGGCAGCATTATTTACTTACTTTGTGCAAAAGAACAAGACTCTAAAGTCTATTTTCTGTAGAAAACGGACTAATATTTTTGTTTAATAAAGCAAGTTTGAAATTAAGCCCTTATGAATTTAGCAGATTATAAGACTGCATAAAAATAATATGATTGCAGATTGATAAGTTCATAGAATCTTATCCTTTTGCATTGAATCATAAAGTAAGCAATCCTTACCATAGGTGGGCCTTGGGATATGTGAGCCTCCTGCGGATGCGGCTTTCTACCGTGCGGAGGCTGCTGTTGCTGCTGAGATTCCTGGCCTGTCTGTGAATCGGCCAGCTTGAAGTCCGAGGCAAACTGTCTGAGCTCCGAATGCTGCTCCTCTCGGGGTCTGGGAGTGGGCGCCTTCCTATGCGGCTGCTGCTCCTTCGGGGGTATCATCTGCGAGGGCGGCGGTCCATCCACGGTATTCTGTTGCTGTTGCGGTGGTGGCTGCTGTTGCTGCTGCTGCGACGATTGTTGCTGCTGTATGGGCACATGCGGAGGCGGCTGGGGTTGTGGAGGCTGGTGCTGGGGCACCACATGGGCAGTCGGAAAAGGCGCTGGTGGCGCCTTGTCGGACTGGTAGACCTGCTGCCTTCCCGGACGCTCGCGCTTGTCCATGCTCATCTTATTCATCGGCGGCTGCTGGCTGGAGAACGGTACTTGGGGCATGGTCGGTGTGACCTGGGACGGAGGTTGACCCTGTGACATGACTGTGGATAGAAAAAAAGAGAACATTTAATATTTTATCAAACACGCTCAATAGCTGCGGTGTGCTGGGCAATATTTTTTAACGACTGCAGCAGCTATGACGTCAACGAGTACAATGGACTCAATACAGATTTCTACTTTATTGGCACTAAATTTTGTTATTTTATTTTTTGTAGCATTTTTTGTCATGTAAAAATATTTAAAAAATTCCTGAGTTTAAAACAGGTGTTTAAAATATTAAACTTTGCTTTTAATAAAAGTCAATTTCAACATTTTCATGTAATCTTATAGGTTAAGATTACAAGTATTATTAAAGTATAAAATAAACTATCTATTTTTTCCACTTGAAATTCGATTGCTAAGTAAATAGTTATCAATATATTGCAGAAAGTAGACTGACCTGTTTAATCATTAGTACTACTATCAAAGGATTGATCAAGATATAATTTACAGTGGATCATAAGATAAGTATATTTTAAAAGATAAATTTTAGCAACTGGAAAACTTACATTCTTATCAATTTTAAATAAATGATGATAAAGCACATCCGTAAACAGAATTGTAAAACTTATTGATTCAAAACTTTGCTTTTAAAATTTAAATTCAAACTAAGAAAAAACAATTTAAAGTATTATTTCCATAAATTTCATTTGTTACGTTAGATTTAACTTATTCATTGTATTGATTTTTCCAATTATACAAGTATTTTTAAAAATTTATAAGCAGGAAAGTACTCTGTTATTAAGTTAAAAAACCTTTTTCATAAAAAATTTTCTTTTATATGTACTATTATAAAAGATATAAAGATATTATTGTTGCCATATTTTAAAAAGTAAATTATAATTTTATTTATAATGTAATATATACTAAATGGTTCAATGAAAATCAATTACCAGATAGTATATATTAAATATCAAAAAATAAAATAATAATTTTGCTAACGATTTTAGCCCAATTTTTTGTAACCATTAACAAAATTGTCTATCAATTTTTTCGATAAAATTTCAAAGTAAATAAAGCATAAATTACCTCCGAAAAAATCCAATCATATTTTATATTTGCAAATTCTGTTTAACTTTCATCCAATTCCACTCAACACAGTTACAAAATAACACAGCCACCTTTGAAGAAAATACTCACCAGGTACCGCAACGCTCGGTGGTGGTGGCTGAGAGGTTGGCGGTGGTACGAAGGGAGGCGGATTGTACGAGACGACTCCGCTGGGCATACCAGTTGGAATCACGCCCATGTTAAGAGGTACCTGGTGCTGCACGACAGGCGGATGCGACGACATGCTCACTGGAATGTTGCTTGATGGAGGAACGTTGACGGTGGCGTTCGCTGGAGGCGGGGCTTGGTTAAACGCGTTTTTGCTTGTCGCAGGACCTGGGGACTGCGGCGGGGGTGTCGTGCGCATCAGCTTGCCAGTACTGCTGTTTTTCCTCTTCGCGGGCGGAACATATTTGCCCTCACTATTGCTCGATCGCGGCTAAGATTATTAATGAAAGATTATTGTTTTGCTATATGCCAATAATGTGTAAATATGAGGATGCAAAAAAGCGTTAAATATTTGTGCAATTCATACAATATGTTTTGTAGATGTAATATTAGCTTTGCACTCGTATTTATATTGTATAGAAATTAATACTTACATAGTTGGATTCATTTCTAGCAACAGAAGCAAATCTCTCTTCTTCATCTCCATTTTCGAGTTCTGCTCGAGCTCTATGGTCTGGCTGAGATTCTATTTCATTAGCTATTTCTGCTGCTTTCTTTTCTTGTTCTTTGTAGTCTTTTGTATCCTTTTTAAGAGTAACTGTATACTGACTTAAACTTGGCTCAAACGTGGTTTGTATACCAAACGTCTGTTCATTTTTACGGAACATTTCGTTAACATCCCAACCATTCTGTAATGTATAATGTGTTACAATTATAGACTTTGATTTTAAAAAATTGAATATTGTATCTTTGAAATTAGAGATATCAACTTACGGCAGTACGATCTAACTCTAAGTTAGCTCCATTCGTTGTACTTGTCCCATCCCAAGGCTCAAGTTCTTTTTCTCCTTTAATTAGACCATTAAATTTGCTTATTGCAGTATCTGTTTGGAATGTATCTCTGGTTGCATAGTCCATGTCGACATCTCTTGCAGACATTGTAATAATATCTTGCGGCTTAAATATCAATTTTTCTACGACACTGTCTACGCTTATCTTGCCAGAACTTTCGACGCGGTGTGCCATTTCTAACACCACTTCAAATTGACTAGAGAACGTTCTAAATACTCCTTCATATAGTGAGCCATTTAGCGTTTGTATCTACAATAAATAATTTGTTTAGTACATACTTTTACATACTTTTAAACAAATTAAATAGAATTTATTGAAAACAATTGAAATTTCCTACCTGCACTACGTTTCCTACGTGACTTGTGACAGCATGCATAAAATGACCATTATTATAAATCCCGTCAGCTACTACACATCGTTCTTGTGGACCCCGAGCCCGCGGGGATCTGCAGGAGAAGTAGAGAAATGAGTACCATAATAATTTTTTAACAATATTGTTTCAAGATACATTAATAAAAAAGTATACAATGTAATTGAGGACTCATGAACTTTATATATCATAACAATAAATTAGCATGTATGCTAATGATAAACTGTAAGCATGTCAAAATATAAATTTCATGCTTATGAATATGTATTTGCAGAAAGTCGGTACAAAACATAAATTGCACTTTAAACAGTTAGGTTGATCAATACATAAATAAGAATGTTGAAAAAGAGCTGTACCTAGTGGGGTTTGAGCGATTCTTTTTCCTATTGTTCATTTTGTTATCTACCAAGCTCTCGTCACCAGAAGTCGGTGGATTTCTCCCGCCGGTTTGTTGGGGGCCTTCTGGTTTCCTTGTCGGGACCGGAATTTTGACGACTTTTTCTCGGACTCGCCAAACGCAATTACTAAGACAGAGGGGCCTGTTCCTCTCTTGCCTGCTGCAGTCAACGGAATGCCTCAGCTGCCGGGTCAAAGTCACCTGGGGCCAAGCCTGCTCAAGATTCGCTCTAGACCAGCGTCTTCGCAGACTAACTCTCTCTCCGCAGTCTTTGTATGAAGACAATAATAAGTCCTATGGTTAGTTCCTTTGCCTAGTGTCCGTGTGTGTGTGAGAGTGTGTGTTAGATCCGTGGAGCGACGTGGACGACGATCTGCAAAAGAGTAAAACCAAAACCATCATTAGCACCATGCCACTCACCCATTACCCATCATCACCCACACCTGCATCATCCATACCCGAGAACGACCCGACAAACTCGAAAAACAAAAAATCGCTAGCGCACGCCCCGCGAGCGGGATTGCAGGCCGAGCTATATAGCTCGCTAGAGAGAGAGAGAGAGCTGCCTCTGCAGTGTGCGCGCGCCCGCTTAGCTGTGTGAGTGTGTCTGCAGCGTGGCACGCGCGCTCGAAAGTAGATCGGCCGCACGAGGAGTCGTCGCTCCCCGACGAAGCCTCACCTCCAGCCAGCTCTCTCCTTTAATTTCAAGCCTCGCGCTCGCTTTAAAGTTTTATGCCTCGTGTATATATCTACCTTCACGTCTCGTCGCCGTCGATTCACACCGCGTACACAGCTTTCGTTCGCTCGCTCGCGCGTGACGTAACGTCGTGTCGTCGGCGCGCTGTGCTGCCGTCTCGCTTCCTCCCTCGGTACTACTTAGCGCACGATCTCCCCCCACCCCCCACTTTTCCTCTCTCGCGCGCGCGCTGCCTGCAGGCTAGAGAGAGAGAGGAAGAAAAGTGTCCGACCCTTTTACGCTACCGGATACTTACACTAGCGTAATTATTAAAGCTTTGAAGTTGTACAAAACGATGATTTTAAGTTTCTCTGCTGAAAGTCAAGCTAGTTTAGCGTATAGAGGATAGAGAAGAGAACCTAACCCCCCAGCGAAGGCGCGCGCTGACAACAATATCATAACAACGCGCGCAAGCGCGACGGCCTCGCGCGGCCCGCGAAAGTAGCGAGCGCGCGCGTGGAGAGTCCGAGAGCTGCCGCAGGAAGCTAGCGCGCGCGGCAGACGAAGGAGAGAGCGAGACGAAGCTATGTATACGTATATGCTGCATCGTGCGCGCGGAGAGAGAGAGAGACGGGGATTGTATATACTTATGCTTACGCGCGCGTTTTCTCTCTCTCCTTTCGCTGGGGCTTTCTCGCGAGGTGAAGGCGAGGATGTATAGGTATACACACAGTCAAGGCTGGATATGTATCGAGAGACTCACCGCATACGGCGTTTTACGTTCGCAGGATATAGGTGTCCGTCGTCTGGAGCCGCGGTGTCGAGAGAGAAAGCCAGCGTTCCTCTCTCTCCTCTCTCGTTGGACACGCTGTATTGTCCTCTCTGCACACTCTGCGCTGTATAATTGCTCTCTCTGTAGAAGCTATTGTATAGCTTTCGCTCTCTCTCGGCACTCAGGCGGAGGGGAACCGCCGCTCTCTGCACTGCACTCGTTAGAGAGGCTCGTCTGCGCGCGCGCTCTTTGGGCTGCTGCCGCGCGCGCGTAATACAGAGAGAGAGACGGCTTCTGCTCGGCTCTCTGCAGGTCCGTCTGCGCGATGTCCTGGATCACACTTGAATGTATCTCTCTCTGGGGATGAGAGCTGCTCTGTAGAAGAGGTGCTGTCACAGAAATACACACAGACACACAGACAGGCCAGTCAGCACACACGCGACGGGGGCTGATGCCTGGCCGAATTGCCCGCTGGGAGTCTGGCCTAGCTAGGGCACGAGAGAGCTGCGCGCTGAGCTCTGTCTCTCCCGTGTATATACCGACGGGAACGCCGTCTCCGCTCGCTATACACTCTTCTTTCTCTCCTGGCTATAGCCAGCTCTCTCTCGCTCTCGCTCTATGCGCAGGGACACGCGCGCGCATCTTTTACTCCCCCCTCCTACTCCTCACCCTTCGCTACTCTGTATATGTGTGTGTGTTAGACGGCTCTCTCGCGTGTATATACGTGTACCTAGTTGCAGAGCTCTCTCTTTCTCTGTGATTGTGTAGGTAAGTGCGAGGCGTGTGTTTTGTGTGTATATACTAGGCCCCTCTCTCTGCGGCCCTGTTTTGCCTTGCGCATCCTCTAGCGCGCCTATTATCTAAAGAGATTTTTCTCTTATCGCAAGCGCGCGCCTCTAAGGCTTTCGGGCTGTTTTTGAAAGGTTATAAACTACATATACACAGCATGTACGTAAGACGAGAGGGAGAGA